>JAECUM010021590.1:0-68015 GCA_016617855.1 Megalonaias nervosa | reverse complement strand
TATGTTAATGTATATCTATATTGGGTGATTGATCTTGGTCAGTAATTGAGTTTAGGGTCTACCTAACTAATGTCTTTGTAACTTTGTAAACAATATATTACACAGATGATAATTTTCTATGAATTTAGATTATATATTAAGATCAGCATTAATTGGAGGTAAACATGTTTGCAAATGTGGAGTTCATGGTCTATTTTGTTTTAGAAATTAAGAATGTTACAGAAGGAAGTTGTTTACGAATTTTATGTGGAAAATTATTTGCTGGAATCACAAAGTACTCTGATTTTCAGATGAAATCACTATTTTTGGATTATTATAAATTCATTCAAGGACATTAGAGTTGTAACATAAAAATAAGGGTACTCGTCCGGAATGCGAATTGCTTTAAAATATTTAAGAAAAATTCAATGTTTTTAAAATTTAAATTCACTTTGTTTTGGAATTTTCTTAGTCCTAGGTATTTAAATATTTACATATTTGAGCAATTATAGTGAAACCAACATACATTCACAATGTTATCGAAAGTGAAGAACTTTATTTCAAATTCTCCAAAAAGAGAAAGAAGAAAGAGAGTGGAGTTTCAGAGAGAGAGAGAGAGAGAGAGAGAGAGAGAGAGAGAGAGAGAGAGAGAGAGAGAGAGAGAGAAAGCATTAGGATGATAAACTCTTCAAGTAAATGCACACCGAAGTACTATAAGATGAAATGTCAATATAAAAGATGTTAATATTCTGTAAAATGTATATACAGTAAAATATAAGATTCTACAAATATAAAATACTTAAAAGTATAGGATCTATATGTCGTATATACAATGCATGCCATCAATAAATCTAATATGTTCCCCGATAGTATTTCATCCCAAAAGGTCCTTAATTGAGCTCACAATAAAAAAATACTACTCCACAGGTTACAAACCGATACACTGGACAAGAATATATTACATTGTCGGTGGATACTATCTAGATATGCACTCTTGTCCAGATACAATCTTAATGAGGTGTGTACGGGTCAGGTATGCATGCCCCTAACCACCCCCTCTCGGCACAGTACGACCTCATATCGGCACAGGACCACCTCCTCTGGGCACGGTACGAACTCATCTAGGCACAGTATCACTTCCTCTCGGCACGGTATCACCTCCTCTCGGCACGGTACCAACACCTCTCGGCACAGTATCACCTCCTCTCGGCACGGTGCCAGTTCGTCTCGGCGGAGTATCACCTCCTCTCGGCACGGTACCAACTCCTCTCGGCGGAGTATTACCTAATCTCGGTAATTTGTTCTATATGAGGGATGAGACTTTCAGATGATTGATTTAATGAAATTCGTGTTATCTCTGCGAAGTATATAGAACATTGATTTAATATTCTGAATCATTATCTAGACCCCTTAGTTCAGAAACAGATGAGTGCAACTCAGCTTTGACTGTTTTATCTGCATTTTCATGATCCTTAACACCATTGTGACTCAGCCACTAACAGTATAAAATAAAGTTTTAGATTTTATGTTTCAGATATTACTTGACTGTACAAGATTTGCAAGGTTTTCAGTGTGGAATTGGTATCTGAAAAGATCATGTAACGTTGTGTTTGCGAGGCATTGCCGTGGTTGAAACATCTGCGAGCGGCTGTAATTTCTGCGATAATACCAGTGGACATTTTCAGGGATTGAAACAAGCATTAGTCCTTTTGTCAGAGACTAGTAGATTTCACTACAAACGTAACTTGGTATGTGTTTAATGAGACTAAGGGAAATTTTGTTTTCAGAATCTGCAAGGTTAGCGATTGTTTTTAAACTGATTTTAGTTCAAGTTTATTTAAACTACATACCTCATTCTTTGTTAGCTAAACTGTATATGCCTCTAAAAAATAATTTGATAAATATTATTAAAACTTAATAAAGCTAGCTTAAATTAAAATACATTCTAAAAGAAACTTTTAGTATAAAAGCAATTTCTATGAGACATTTTTCATTTGCTTGGCTGTGTAGTAATTTTTTTTTATAAACGTATTAGGGAATAACATTGACACAAGCACATAGGGAAACATGTCCCCCAACTTGATTTCACCTCGAAACATGTTTTGGCCTACATCCTTAAAACTTAATAGCTGACCACTACATGTTCCCCACCTCACACCAATAATTCTGCGGGCGCCCCTGCGGGAATATTATTATTATTATTATTGTTATTATTATTATTATTATTATTATTATTATTATTATTATTATTATTATTATAGATCTACATATCCTGAATGCTCATATTTTTTATCAATACTATTCGTACATGCACATGATGTCATAATATTTTTCAGACCTTCCAAAGCCAATTTCTACTTCCTAGTCAATATATAGAAGAGAACATTCACCCAGCAGAGATAGCCCCGTTTAGAATTTTAGCGATCAGTATCAGGAACGGCAACTCGTTCGAAATGCGTATATTATTGTGACAGGGTTGCATTAATGAGTCAGAAGCTTCTTGACCGATATGATAGTTTGATTTGATGATCAACAAACATACGCAAGAAGATCGGTGCTTAAAAACCGTAATGTCCATAATGACTATTTAATGTGACAAAGAACATCAAGGCAAGGCATGAATAATATAATGATCATATAGAAGTAGTGAAATGAAGGGGGGAGGGGGATTGTGCCTCATGTGGGGATTTACATTACGCTCTAGGTAACATTGTTAGAAGTAGCTGACCTCAATTTCCATTTTCAAAAGTTAGTTTCTTAAATTTCGTCTTTTTATATTTTCTTTTTCAATTTTCTTTGAAATTTAATTTCTAAATTTCATATTTGTGTTTGATTTTTGTTTTCAATCTCTTATGTTCAAATTTCAGGAATGGATATTTGTTTCTGAAGTTTAGTTTTCAATATTTCATTTTCAATTTTAACTGATTAGTTTTTATTTTAATTCTTCATTATGAAATTATATTTTTTATTTGCTTTACATTTTCACTTTTCAGTTTGTAAAATTTTGTTTATTCAAAATTTTAGTTTTTAATTTTTTAAAATTTTGTTGTAAGTTTTACTTTTCAGTTTATCATTTATAATTTTCATTTTCATTTGAGTTTTTCAAAATTTCACAACCTCAATTTTTTATTTTTTAAATTGTCATTTTTCATATGTAATTAATTATAATTTTAATTTAATAACCTGATGATTTTTAAAATTTCATTTCTTGAGAAGTTTTCATCTTAAATTTTCATTGTCGGATATTTGTTTTTAAATTTCTATTTTCAAATTAATTTCATTTTAATTGTTTTCATGTTCATTTGCGAAAATTTGTTTTTCAAAATTTAACTTTTAGTGTATCGTATTTGAATTTCCGTTTTCAAATTAAGTTGTTCAGATTTGACTTTCTCATTTTTCAATTTTATTAAATTGTAATGTAAATTTGACATTGTTAATTTTCATTTCAAAACGTTGTTTTTGTCAATTGTAATTTGTTACTTTTCATTTTACATTTTGATTTTAAATTTTATCCTGATGTTGTGTTGGATGTAAATGTTGTTGTGCCAAAGCAAAGATTGACAGAGAGAAAGTAAAATTATCTCCTCGAGATTGGAAACTGTAAAATGTCAGTAACGTAGCCTTCTATAGACATTTAACAACATAGAGGGAAAGGAAGTTGTGTATAGTATACGTATTGTTTGTATTGTTAAGAAAATAATTGTCTATCTGTAAATTTTGCGAAGGATATTCGTGCTTACGTATACTATACTTGCCAACATGCTTATGTTTTAGGGTTAAGTATTTTGTGAACGACATTGACATACAGAAAACTTAAAGTGGGAAAACATCGACTCCAAGAAGTGGAAGTTCGCTTGAATGGATATCCACTCAGTTTCGAGTCTTGACTGCCTCTCCACAAGTCATCGCTGAATAGAAGTAGAAATGACCACCAAGCAGTTGAACACAACAGCTACCTCTACCTTGCCGTTTTTGTCTTCAATAATAGCGAAATCAGTAACAACTGTGGATGCGGTGTGGGGAATGTTTCCATAAACCAAAATAGTTTTTTTTTCTGCCAAATTTTTCCTATGTCTTGCTTAATTGTAGTAGCCATTGGAATTTGCGTTTGCTACAGGATGAGGAACAACTATTGACTCCTCTACTCATTAGTTTTATTGGATATCTTTTTTCCAGCCCTTCATTGAAATATACCGACAGTAACAATAACAACGGTAGTTTCACAAAGCCAGTCAAACAACTCTTCCAATCACAGCAGCAGCCCTCTTCGGTAACCCATCATGGAAATCATTCACCTTTGACATGGAATCATTCTTCGGAGATAAGAACGATCCAACTGTTAAGAATCAGCTCTATTTAACATTACCCTGTGATAGTTCTCTGGATGTGATTCCCAACAACACGTTGTGTCGTTTCACAGTCCTCAAGCCATACAACTGGAACAGGAAGCTTATTGGGAAGTAGTTTGATAGAAATAGCTTATCCCCCTCACGTCTATTCATGGGCATTCCTGCAGAATTTTATTTTAGTGCTCAACATTTAGTCAAACCGATTTCGCTTATTTTAAAAGAGCAGTTTGGCAAAGAACTGGCAAAAACTGTCCGAAGTGTACTGATGAAGCACAATAAAACTTCGTAACGTCTTGTCTTAAAATGTATTTCTATGAAGGCAAAACGTTGTCTATCAAATTGTCTCTAACTTTGTTTGCTAACATGTGTGGAACACGAAACCACATTCAAAAGACATTCAGAACAACGAACGATTCTTTAAGCATTTTCGCTTCCCTATCAAACTGAGCGAAATTGATTTTGATGTTTGTGTATTCTGATGTCGTCGAGGATAACGTTGCATGGATCACAGATGCTGCATTGCTAAGAGTTATAGCTGCCTCCGAGTTATAGCTGTACATCCTCGTTATCCTCCTGTCAGTAAATCTGACAGTGTTCATATTATTATAAAAGGAAATCTTGGACAAATTATTCTGTTCCCGAAAGGGAAAGTCACGGTGAAACAACTTTTGTAAAAATAATTCTCTGGCAAATGTTCAAACAGATATATCCTGTGTACTGAGTCACTCGGCAACGAAGACATGGTTTAGAAGGTGTCTAAAGTTATCGTTTCATAGTACCAATATTGAAGCTTATGGTCACTCGAGGACTGTATGGGCAGATTTGACGAAAAAAACGAATATTCGTACAACTTTCTCATTGACCCCCCCAAAAATTCGAAAGAATCCTTGATGAAAGTAGTAAAACATTTGTTGACTCAACCAGGCAGACAACAATACATTAATGATGTCAAGATGACCAGAATAAGAACAACATTTAATCTCCTGTTTTGCTGAATGAATTACAGCCCTAACCAGACAACATTGTTATGAATGTAAATACGACCATCTTAGAAATAACACAAGTGCTTGATGATGAGTCTATAAGAGACGTTGGAAGAGCTTCTCAAAGAAGCATGGCCTCTTATCTTAGAAGAGAAGGTGGTATATCATTGACTTTATGAGACGAGATGCTGTATCCATTCAAATCAATAATGTGAGATTCCAAGAATCAGATTCCATACTGTACAGACAATATTGTGTATATATTCTTCATCAACGCAGTCTTGTATTTTCCTTAGAACTTTTAGTGACTTGTTTTGAACGTGTATACTCTAGAAACGATGATCAAATAGAAAGATGGTTTTGTGAAACGTAGCTTTGATGGAAAGCAAAATTATAGCGCCAAAAGTCCTTTGTAGTCAAGACTACCTCAGCATCGTTGTCGGCTTTGTAATACATTCATACTTTATACTTTTGGTATTTGTATTCCTGTCTGTGTTTGAAAAGCTTCTTCTTATTAATAGACTTGTTAAGTTTGAATAAGATAGTGTTTGCTTGTTTTTCATACAAATAAATTAATTTTTAAACATGCTCCTTTTCTTTCTTTCTATCGATATTTGTATAAAATGAACGTTTTCCGTACGTTCGCGTACCTAATCTAAGCTTTAGTGTTGAGAACTATGTGTTATTTCACCCCAATTCTTTTACATCATACCCTTTACGTAAAATATTTGACACCCTTTTAAACACTACACAAAGAATTTTGGATAGTATAAATGGGACGTTTGAGAGTACTCAAAAAGTAGTTGTTGGATAGTAATCATCAGAGGGTGATGGATAGCAAGGTTGTGTGCTGGATTTCATAATAAAAACGAGTGTTGGATGGTATACAAAAATATGTACTGGATAGTATGTTTGGTTGATTTCATACCCATTCGTTAAATTCATACCATTTTTGTAAGATAGTAAGTGTGGGGATTTTAGGCACTACACAAGGCGTTTTGAACAGTATATATAAGGTGTTGGACAGTTCTCAAAAAGTGGAAGTTGGATAGTAATAACAAACAGGTGCTAGGTAGTATGTGTGATTTAATCCAATTCTCTTACATCATGACATCATGCCCAGTCTTGCGTGATAATATGATTGTATTTGTGAGAGGGCACTGAAGTGTGTCTGTAACCACTTCCTACCCGTTTCATTGGAAAGAGGTGGATGTTTGAATTATAGTCAGAACGCAACTGCTGAATATTATATGTGCTGCGCTGGATAATATCTAAATAGTTTAGCATTACCAATCCCGTTGTGCCCTCAACTGCCTCCCGCATGTTAACCTATGGCATAATGTTAAATCCACTTAGATCCTACGAGTTGAGAAATATGTGTTGCACAACAGAAATTTCATATTTGGAAGGGTTTCACTATACTATGAAAGCGTTTGTCTATTTCACCCTCCTGCGTCTTTTACATCTTACCCTTCTTGTATGACTGTGGATTTTTCTATGTATGTAAGTACAATGTGCGTGCAAAAACGCCCCTACGCTTTTAGTTTGACAGTTGGGGTTGGGGGGTTGGAATCTAATGAAAAGCCGTTGTTGTATAGTTTATATGCTGTACTGAATATTAATACAAATGTAGGTGCTAGATTGTAAGATGAGTGCTTGGGAAAAAAATAACCAGTTCTGGATTTATTTAGGTGGTGTTTAGATAGTTATCAAAAGGTGGGTACTGGATTTTAAGGTGTGTGTTTGGATATTAATAAAGATGCGGGTGCTGGATTGAGTGTATAATGTGTTGGATTTGAGATACAAATCTTAACATTAACATTCACGTTTGATGCTATACATTCTTTGACCCATATATTTCCATGTAGCGTCACAATGGCTTCATACCTACAACATAATGTTAATATCCAGTTTGAAGCTATAAACGTTCAACCTTTGAGGCTATGATACTATCCCCCTATTAAATACAATTTCCATTTAACATAGGACTTACCGCTTGATGACATATCAGCTCCAGTATGTTGACCTTCAACATAATGGAATAGTTCATGAACACTTATGCAAGATTCGGAATTGAACTTAAATTTTGGTAAACACATTGTTTATATATATATATATATATATATATATATATATATATATATATATATATATATATATATATATATATATATATATAAATTCAAGGCCGAATCTTGCATAAGTGTACCTGAACTTTCCCATTAATGGTTCTGAAAATCTATTGCGTCGCAGGTCAGATATACTGAGATCAGAGAGAGAGAGAGAGAGAGAGAGAGAGAGAGAGAGAGAGAGAGAGAGAGAGAGAGAGAGAGCACAACCTTTGAGAACAGGTTTAGAAGAGATATAAATATCAAATATTTAGTCTCACCAGTGGAGGACTTTAATAGTTCACATTATTAATAGTACTTTGTCATCCAATAACCGACGGCAACAGGAGGGCCGCCAGGTTAACGTGATGTAAATAATTCCCCATTTTTATAAAAGACAGGTTAGTGTGTCAGACCAAGGGCTGATAAATCATGGAAGCACTATTAAAATTCAGAGAATATATAATGTTTTTAAAGTTTGAAAACCCTAAAATAGAAGATATGGGACAAATATTGAAAATAACGCACATTTGATTTAGGCCTCTTTCTGCTCGCAAGTATGTCATATATAATATCAGACACAGTGTATAACATCATTAAATATATCCAGAAAAAATGAAATTAATTTACTTCTACGGATATTAGTTTATGTTAGTCTTTCATGGAATCATGTTGGCACCAAGTTACTGGAGCCACGTTACCGTGTTACTATGGATTCATGGTTGACACCACGTTGCAACATCAAAATTACGGTCACCACGGAATCATGGCTGACATCACGCTATTGAGCCAAGTTACGTGATTGCTATGGAACCATTGTTGACACCCCAAAGAAATCACGGTTGATATGATGATACTCGGGCCAAGTTACGGGATTACTGTGGAATTATGGTTGAAACCACTTTATTTGAGGCAAGATTCGGGATTAATACGAATTCATGGTTGACACCCCTTACTGGGGCCACGTTACGGGCTTGGTATGGAATCATGTTTGATTCCACGTTACTGCAGACAGGTAACGTTTCTCACTATGAAATCATGGCTGACACCACGCTACTGCAGCCAAGTTACGGGATTACTATGGAATCATACTTGAAACCACTTTACTGGAGCCAAGTTACGGGATTAATAAGGAATTATCTTTGAAACCAAGTTACAGGGGCCAATTTAGGGGCTTGTTATGGAGTTATGGTTGATACGACGTTACTCCATTCATGTTAAAAGTTTACTATCGAATCGTAGATGACACCACGTTCCTACAGCCAAGTTAATGCCTTACTATGGAATCATTGTTGACACCACTTTAATGCAGCCAGGTTACTGGCTTATTATTTAATCATTGTTGACACGACGTTGCTGGTGGCAAGTTTAGGGAGTACAATCGAATCATTGTTGAACCACATTACGGGAGCCAATTTGAGGGATTAATAAGAAATTGTAGTAGACAATACGTTACTGGGACCAAGTTACGAGCTTACTATGGAATCATGGTTGAAAGCACGTTATGCATTCAAGTGATGAAATCATGTCTGACACTACATTCGGGCAGCCAAGTTAAAGGCCTACAATAAAATTATGGTTGATACCACGTTACTGCAGCTGATTTACTGGCTTACTATGGAATCATGGTTGAAACTACATTAGTGGAGCAGGTTACCGGCTTAATAAGGAATTACCTTTAACACTACGTTACTGGGACCAAGTTACGAGCTTCCTATGGAATTAAAGTTCATACCATGTTACTTACAGTCACGCTATGAGCTTGAATCTTGAATGACACGACGTTACTGGGGCCAAGTTACGTTATTACTATAGAATCATGGTTGACACCATGTTACAACAGCCAAATTACAGGTTTTTCATAGAATTATGGTTGACACCATGTTACTGCAGTCAAGTGAAGGGGTAACAATGTAGTCATGGTTGACACCAACTTTACTGAGCCAAGTTAAGGGATAACTATGGAATCACGTTTGACACCACGTTACTGGAGCCAAGTTATGAGATTACCATAGAATCATGGTTGAAACCACCTTTCTGGAGTCAAGATACGGGATGAATAAGAAACCATGGTTGATACCACGTTAATGGTTCCAATGTTACGCGCTTACTATGGAATCATAGTTGAAAGTACGTTATTGCGGCCAAGTTTGGGCTGACTACGAAATCATTATTGACACCATGGTTACTACAGCCAAATTGAAGAATTTGTATGGTATCATGGTTGACACCAAGTTATTACAACCAAGTAATGAGCTCTCTATGGAATCATGTTTGATAACAATTTACGAGCTTACTATGGAATCATGGTTGACACCACATTATTGGTGCCAATTTACGGATTATGGAATCATTGCTAAAACCACATCACTGTAACCAAGGATGCCCTCCAGAGACTGGGAGACCGTTTTGCTGATGCCTGCAAGCAGTTCGGGCTCACCATCAACCTAGAAAAGACAAACGTCAGTGCTCAAGATGTCACCACTGTCCCCTCCATCAGAATCGACGGCGCCACCCTGGAAGTAGTCAACAACTTTATTTACCTGGGGTCAACCATCAGCAACACTCTTTCGCTTGATGTGGAGCTGGAGAGAAGGCTTGGAAAGGCAAACACCATCATGGCCCGACTAACAAAGAGGGTGTGGGAAAACAGCGCGCTGACAGTGCACACCAAGACTCAAGTCTACCAAGCCTGCGTTCTGAGCACCCTCCTATACGGAAGTGAGACCTGGAGCACCTACATGAGGCAAGAGCGTCGACTCAACTCCTTCCATATACGGTGCCTACAACGCATCCTGAAAATCAGCTGGCAAGACTACGTCCCACACAGCGAGATCCTTCAGCGTGCAAGTATCCCAAGCATGTACTCCCTGCTGAGCAAACGCCGCCTTCGATGGCTGGGACACGTCCGACGCATGGAGGATGGGAGGCTGCCAAAGGACATCGTATATGGTCAGCTGGCCACTGGCACCAGAAGAGTCGGCCGCCCCTCACTCGCTTCAAGGATGTGTGCAAGAGGGACATGAAGGCATGCGGCATTTCACCAGACAGCTGGGAAGTGCAGGCCGAGGACCGAGGCACCTGGAGATTGACGGTCAGCAAGGGCATAGCAGTCGCTGATGGGAGGAGAGTCCAGCAGGCAGCAGAGAAACGTGAGAGAAAGAAGAGCGCAGCAGCAACCCAAGCAACTCAGACTTCCCAGTACGTCTGCACCAACTGCAATAGGGACTGTCACTCGCGCATCGGCCTGCACAGCCACAACAGACGATGCCAAAACCCCAGAGACAGACAACACTCTAAGGGCGCTACTCACATGGTCTCCCGAGACTGAGCTGCCAATGAATGAATGAATGAATGTAACCAAGTTACGGGATTAATAAGGAATCATCTTAGACACCAAGCTACTGTGGCAAAGTTACGGGCTTACAATGGAATCATGGTTGATACCACATTAATGCAGCCAAGTTACGGGCTTACTATGAATTCAAGGTTGACACCACGTTACTGCAGCCAAGTTAAGGGTTTACTATGGAATCATGGCTGACATCAAGTTACTAGCTTAATATGGCTATCAGATGGGATATCACTGGGCTGACTGGTGCGTCGTAATATTTTCATTGGTCATAATTTTGTAATTTGAAAACATTAACACAAACTTTATAAATATTTAAATGGAACATTTTGTCATTCGTATTGTCAGTCATAATAAGCACAGCGTACTATTACATATCCGTTTTGAACGTGTAAGAAATTAACATAATTTCATTAAATCTCTGTCATACATTTTTCAAAATACTTTTATCATCTACGACGCCGTCCCTTTGTACTGATGCGAATCATTCCATTTATAGAGTTGTCTTTCGCGCGACCAATCTGTTATAACTATGTTGGATCAGTTATACCCTTTCGCTGTTCTACATTGTAGGGACCTATTGAGCGAAGAACGTTTTGAAATTTTGAAGTAGAAGAGTTTGTGGAATAATAGTTGAGAGTTAAATGCAATGAATGCTTAATTAATTTAGGAATCTAATGCTGCATGCAATGCCACATTGACCTCTAAATTGCATGCTGCATGCAATGTCACATTGACCTCTAAATTGCATGATGCATGCAATATCACATTGACCACAAAATTGCATGATGCATGCAATATCACATTGACCTCTAAATTGCACGATGCATTTTGGGCTGAGGCTTTGTTTATTTCCCATTTTTCGAAAATGTGTTCGACGGTTCTTTCTCGTCTTCATAATTTATGGCAGAATTGTTTCTATAAATCTTATTCCACCGTGCAGAAGTTATGATTATAACTGCCCTAAATATATAAATAGCTCGCAAGTGCGGTTGAACTTAACCTGGGAACAGGTTAGAATGAACATTTAAAACTGGTGTTTGCACTAATATTAACAGCAATTGTTTCCTCTGGTATATGATAGTTGACTTAAACATGGTGATTTCAGTCGAGCCTGAGTGGGTCAAGGATATTTGCATAATGAAATACCAGATCATACAAACACTTATGTCATTTGGAAAAGTGCACGATGCAAAAGGTTTTCTTTACTTCTCAGCTGATTATACTTTCTAATTTTGTCCGTCGTATGTTGATGTAAATACAAGCCTTTATCATGCATATATGCACGCGATATTGTTGCCAGGTATTAGTTAAAACGTACCTTTAATACGGGTTGCCGGTCGCATCAATTCCATAATTTAATTCTGAGGTCAAGATAGAGTTAATCAGCATGAGTTATATTCACAGTGGAAACAACCTTAACATTTTCAAAGTAGGAGCTCATTCTCAATAATGTTTGCTTTCATGTACGAGATTCTTATTTACATCTACTCAATAACAATGTTTCTTCACCAAACCTCACAAATCGTAATCTATATATATACCTCCGTTATTGTCCAACACTGTAACAATTCTCATTGCAGCTACTAGATAGGTTCGTCTAGAAAGATCCAGAATTACAACGAAGAACGAGCTAGTAATTTAGAGTTGGCAAATAAATCTGCTGTAATCCATGTATAGTAACAGATAGTTTGAAAATATTACAGTTCTACTAGGAAAAAGGAATTAGACAAGAATACGTCATGATGGATTTGATTTCATTTCACTCCAACCAAAACGTGTTGAATGAATGAAACACATTGATAAATATATTTCTCAACTATTATTTTAGCATATATTTTACTACTAAGTAGTTTTCATCGAAATGGCGTAAATGTTTAACTATACAAACATTCATGCTTGTCCCTTTAAGGAGATTCTTTTACATTTGCATTCGAATATGTTCGTAATTGTTCTTTGATTATTTAGTTTGAGGGAAAACGTTATCCACGTGAATCGTTTGTGGATTTAGTTCTATTGATTTATAATATACATTGTCATGTGGAACTTGACTGTGGGAGATACTGTTACATGGACCGAGCAAGCATACCTAACTAAATGCAGTATACTTCAGTGTTTTTTTTTACACGGTGTATTTTAATGCAAATGATATCTTTCAATTAAATATGTGTCCATACATGCATAATATACATGAAATGTGAAGAACAAAAATCGATCGCGTAGCACATCCATGGCTATCGTATATCTTCTTCAGTTGACTTAACTATATACTTGCATCCAGTAATTTTAGTAGCCACCTGCATCTTGTGGACCTTGTGATTTCAGTAGATAGATGGGTCTTGTGGACCATGTGATTTCAGTAGACATATGCATCTTGTGGACCTTGTGATTTCAGTAGATATATGCGTCTAGTGGGCCTTGTGATTATTCGTAGACAGGTGCATGTTCTGGGCCTTGTGATTATATCAGACTATGGCATCTTGTGGACCATGTAATATCAGTAGCCGTCTACATCGTCTGGGCCTTTCATTTTCAAAGCCAATTCGATTTAGAAGCATGGCTTGCATAACAGTCGAAAAATGTACATATCTACAATATTAACAAACTGTGGTGAATGTGGAAGTATCAATAACTGAATCGGAGCCACAGGTGGCTAAGTGGTATCAGACAATCGTCGTTTCAGATCACTTACATATCTAATCCGTTCAAGTCTCGGCTCTAACGATGTGGGTATGTGAGTAAGCTTACGACTGACATCTTGTGGGTTGGTGGTTTCTCCAGGGTCGTTCCTGGACCACTTATACAGGCCGCCGTTTATTGCATATTATGTGCTGCAAGATGACATTAAACCCTACAAAACAAACAAAACAAGGCATTAACAGAAAAATGAGGGAAAACTAACTCAAACTGGCCGAGATGTACGAATACCAGTGTTAAGGAAACAGGTGCATATTTAGATCATTTACCACTACACATGAGCGACAAAAATTTATTACGTTGTCAGCGATATCACATTATTACTGTCTTATATTGTCCGTAAATGTGGATCAGATGATTCGTTGTAATATTAGACTGATATAACTAATTGTCAAAGAAATGGCAACGGGGCCTTGGAAAACATAGCGTAACATGTGTCCCATCTTGGCTCATTTCATATAGCTTCAAATTTTCCTACGGTAATTTTTTGCCTTTAGAACTGTGGCAATCAAATTCCAAATTAGCGTGACCTACTGTGCAGGATAAAGAGCACCTGTTTCGAAATGCATCTTATCCAACTAATATCATTAGTTCACAAGGGCAATAGAACTTAGTTTTGTCGCACACAAGTAAAATATTCTGCACAGCTTAATGTGCAATATTATCAACTGTAATTTATGTAATTTCTTCCGTTATGAAACCTGTACCTGAATGTCTCATATTAATGCCATTTAACTAAAAGTCATTGAATAAGACACGTTTGGTCAGGTATAACTACATCGTGAAATAACCTGTCTTCTACTGTGTCACTGCAGTTGACTCGGTGAATGACGCAATATGTTTTCCTGTATATAATAATCATGAAATTCTTCATCTATCATGGGCACGCAACATTGTAAACATAAATAAATTCCAGCGGACATTTAATCTGAAAGAGAAAAGGATCGTTTGCACATTTTTTCCCGAGGTCAAGCAGAAAAGTAGAGAAGGTTCAGCTGCATACGAGATGGCAGTGGGAGCAATTCTAAACATTTGAAAGTGGTGAGCATATGCCAATATCGACAGCTTTTTTACCATAAGCGTTTAATTCTACATGAAACTCTTAGTTTGCTTTAATCGTAACTGATGTTCACCTTATTCTTTATTTAATATAAGTATTGCATGTGTTGAAACTTATTTCGCACAGTGTTAGTTACCTAGAAAAGCTTACCAGGCCATTGATGCGCTCTAGTTAGTTGTTAATGCTTGTCAAAAAGACACAGATACAAACACATACCGACTACCAGACAATTAAGCCAGATCTGGTGACTGTATAGCGAATCGTTGAAACAGACTACGAGACAATTAAGCTAGATCTGAAACTGTGTAGCGAATGCCAGACAGCTAGGCAAGACTTTGCGATTGTATAGGCACCAAGCATATACGAACTACCAGACAAATAAGCTAGATCTGGCGACCCCTATAACATAGGACACGGAGTAAAGTCGATGTATAAAAGTGTACAGACCATACTGCATAAAGGACAATGAAGATATTTTTAAAATGTTTTCCACAAAATGCTGTTGAGATTTGATAGTTTATGTTTGCGCAAAATTATCAGTAGTAGAACATGCTGTGATAGTTTATATTTGCGCAAAATTATCAATAGTAGAATATGCTCTGATCAAATAACTGGTCCTAAAAAGAAAACTCTTAAGCTTTGAAGTTTTAAAGAGAGCACATATTTAAGGAGAACATTATTTTTTAAACCCCTCAATTCACTCATTATGATGGGAAGGCTCTGCATTATTATTAAGAACTGGTGCCATCATGGAGCAGACGCGGAATAAAACTAATATATACGAAGCAAATAAACAAACTGTAGTTGTTTACTTATGCAGTTAGAGTGTTTGAATTAGTTTGCAGATTGCTCTATTAAATCATTATTGATTGCTGTTTCGAGTCTAGTAAATTTACACTATAAAGAGGTTATATGAATTACTTGTGTGTGACTCCAAGGGGTTTAAATCTTCCTTCTGTGCAGTTCAAGACAGTTTTCATGAAATCTAGGAAAAACTTGATTTGTCATCGAATAACTTGATTGGGATTATCCAGTGCGTAGTCAGAACTCCAGAACTGATATCACGACGAACTTTTTAAGTCACAAAATGTTTCCTCCTTTTCAGTACAACTTTTACACGGAAAAAGATAAATGATTTTGAGGCAACAAAATATCGGGAATGACAAATAAAAACTATGTCCCACAAATATTGAGAACGGAACAAATACAAAACATACAACAATCTCTACGTCATCGGAAATTTGCACTTAGAGCAAAAATACGTTTCTCAAATAAACTGCCCTTAGCGAATCTCTAATTACCGGATTCAAATCGTCTGTCCCTTAGCGAATCTCTAATTACCGGATTCAAATCGTCTGTCCCTTAGCGAATCTCTAATTACCAGATTCAAATCGTCTGTCCCTTAGCCAATCTCTGATTACAAAATTTGGCCATAAATGATTTGGATCTAAACTAAGGATGTGTCTAGGATGTAGCAATTGCTCAATGCTAACTTCCTTTAGGAATTCTGTCAAAGCAGTTGATTCATGCACCTGTACATGGTGAGGAGTGGATAAATACATCAGGTACCAGTGCTCAGGTTGTTGGTGACACTTTGGAAACATACAAATGTCTAGTGTCACTGGCAGAGTCAGCGATAAAAATAATGAGTATGAAACTCTCGAGACAGTCTGATGCCATGGAACGATTTGTGGCCACTGCTCTTTTTCTCCGATCCACCCTTTATTATTTTCTCCATGCTTCATCAATTGTGGCAACCTTATGTGCATGTTTCTGGTCACTCTATTCGTATCTGGCAAGTAGCTTTTGGACGATTTCAAGCTGAGTCTGTTTTTAATCAACAAAATGCCGGACCCATCGTGCGCAAACCTTTCTAAGCTTCAACTGTCTCTTCAGTATATTAACCACAGCTCAGGAATTAATAACATTAATGATAATAGATATATTATCCACTGTGTATCGAGCATCTTTAAGAATTTTCCCCTAAAACAACTACTTCCCACTCACCAATCGCACACATCGGCCTTCCAGAATGTGGATCATCTTTCATGGAATCATGATCATCTTTGAAATGATGAAACCACTTCAGTATTATAGGATATGGCAGACAATTGCGTCCGCAAACTTCATAAAAGTTGGCATTGACATCAGTAAGAGAATACCTTAAGAGTCAGGAATTTTTAGTACGATATTCGTTTCTGCTTCTCCGACATGTTTACTTCACTGTCATTTACCTATGTTAAGTCACGCGAGTATATCTGCTAGTGTCAGTGCTACACGTGCAGCTGCATATCATTTAATAGACAATAATTTCTCAATCAATCGGAATCAAATTTATTGGCAGGTTCAAGGAGCTGAAACAAAATATTGAGAACATTTCAAATGCCCCTCGTATATCTGATTCAGTTAACATCATTTTGATGGATATATATATATATATATATTGCTGTTTTCCAAGCATCGCCTCCTTAAAAATAGTTCAAGATGAATTATAATAAAACCAACTGCAGTAACAAAACTGAAATGTATACCTGCATTAATACCTCAAAGATTTGGCGCTTAGAAGTTCAATATACAAAGGAGATTTTTTATAAATGGTTGGGAGATTTATTGTCAGTGTAAGTGACAAGTTTTTGGAATACTGTTACGTGTTTAGACTCGTTCAAAAGTAATAAAGAAAAGAGTGAAGCCAACAAGCTTTATAAATTTAACAAAAATAATTTATTTCCCTCGAAAACAAGGTAAAAATATGAAAAATGACTTTATGAATCTAATCCAAAAATTAATCCTAGAATTTAAAAATAGAAGTCGTATCACTAAAAAGTTCTAAATGAATCAAAGTTCGAATCCCGATGAAGTTCCAAGATGGAAGGCGATGACGTCCTCTATATTCTGTTTTGTGTTGATGTGTCAACAGTTCCTTGTTGAATTTTATGAATCAAGAATACAACAGAGCTAACACGTGGGCTGAACATGAGCTTGGTAATGACCTATCATTTTCACTCAGTGTTTACGAATTCAGAACCAAGGTCAGGAACTAGGTCAGCTAAAAATGTAGCAATACTTTTGCGTTCTAATCAGGCTAAAAGAACTGAACTGAATTTACTGGGAAAAATGTAAAATCCAGTTGATAAAGTTATTCGAATAACATGTAATGAAATAAAAATAAAATAAAAGAGAATTTAAAACTAATACACGAGCAATTAAATTACATATACGTAACAAATAAGTTTAGCTACCGGAATCACCAAACGTAGGCCTGTTTCAAAACATGCTATCTCTATGTATATGTACAATCTCTGGATATCGGTATAATTATTAAAATCTGATAAATTCGTTTCTTCTAGATAGTTGAAAACAACGATTCAGTATCTACAAGAATCAATAAAATTCCATTTTTCATGGATAACTGTTTTAGTCGTTCTTAATAACTCTTCCTTTCAATTAGATTTAAATTGTTTCCCGTCTGATCCCATTTACACATGTACCCGCCCCTGTATCTTTCTAATAAACAACTTAAAATTCTGATATCTGGGTCACTCTATTCGTGGACACTGGTGTCTTCCTTGTGCCTTGTACAATGCTTATACTGTGACAAATCAGTCACAATGCCGCCAGGCTATCTGACATATATCATTGTTCGCAAAAGAGCAGTGTCAAATGTATCTTCTTTTCGTATCAATAAATTGATCGTATCATACTTGGTACGTTTGTATATCATTAACAGTAGTGAATGACGGACCAAAGGTGAAAGGATAAATTTAGGGTAGTGTAATGAAAATCAAGGTAAGCCTGTATAACTTTTGTAAATCTGTGCTGCTTGTTTGCCTTTACTTTACTTTAGTTGTTTTATTTTGTAAACAACTAATACATAGCTAAATTATTCTCTGTGAGTTTGGGTTCAATATCAGGATAATTATTGATAGAAGTAAAATTGTTTATTTGGGTCTGGGTGTAGGTTATTGGACTTCCCCTACAATTGACCTGGTGTACCTGACATAGTCCAAGTTATATGTTATAATTCTAGTGACAGACTTTCTAATTATAACCAACATTTTAGTTTGTAAACATTAAGAACTTTCTAGAAGATTATGTTCCATTAGGTAATTTTGTTTTTAGAAAATGTTAATTGTGACCTGAGGTCAAGTGGAAGACTATATAATCTTGTTATTGGAAAGATTATTAATTAGTGTTTTAAGATCTAGCAGAATCAATTTGGTATTATTGTTGTGTCCAGAAATTCATTTGGGTTGGAATTTATTTCTTCAAATAATGTAATTCAGTGATTATTTTCTCTGGAAGTACAGAGTGCTCATATAACATAATATTCTTTGACAGAGACATTCACTGAGACTTTTAGTGAATTCAAACCTGGAATTATATTACTGTGTATCAGAAAAAGACTGGTCGTACAATTTGGTGTTAATTTAATTCGTCGTTCAATTACATTATAAATAAACATATTAATTCACGAAATTGATTTCAGTGTCTTCTCGAAATCAATCCAAAACCAGCTCCATCCTGTTACATTGGTGTCAAAGGTGTGGAGTAAAATGTTTATGCTTTATATATGAACCAGATTTCTTCCGATTTAATTGGCGTGTCCATGTCCTCATAGAAACAGATGTCAGTTATTGTCTTGCTTCTTTCTCAATGGGTGGAGGACAGGTTTTTGGAAGACTTTCTTATTCTTCCCGACTGACTCATTTATTCTACTACCTCTCGTTTTTAATTAGTACTGTTTATTTTATCTCATCTCGTTGATATTATTGTGCCCTATCTCATTTCTAAGCAGTACTATTTATTGTGCCATATCTCTTATCACAGTAGTACATTTATTGTACCTCATTTCTTTTCTAAGCAATACTACTCATTGTACCCTATCTCTTTTCTAAGTAGTACAATTTATTGTACCATATTTTTTTTCTAAACAGAACTAATGTTCACCATATTTATGTAATATCTTTTATGAAAACCACAAGACGGTATATCTATTGACATACTATATGGGTATTTCAAGCTGATGAAAGTTTGATGTTCAGCTTCAAAATAGGATGTCTGTACTCCACATGAAAACGACATACTACTGACTGACTTTGCAATTTAAGTCCACATGGACAGTTACAATTACAAAATATCAGTGTAATATGCCAAAGGTACGGGCCAAAGTGCCGTTAATCAAATATATTAGAAACTTTCCTCTGTATAACATTGGACTGTCTGAATGAGGCAGCGTATCTCACCTTCCAGATGTGGAGTTACTTTACTACAACATCCTCCATGTCGTTCAGTCAATTTAGATCTTGATGTCTCCAAGTTTAACTTTTTGTATACGCCCGTAATTGAGTCTTTTCTTTCTTTATTTATCAATAATTATTTTCAGCATTTCCTTGTTCCTGATTTTATGTTGCGTTTCACAGTCCTAATCATGGGTCTTTGCTAAAGCATAAAATCGTTTGTCAAACGTACTCTATGAGACATTTCCTGTGTTTAAATCATGATATGGAAACAAATAAAAATTGAAGGGAGAGGGAGAATACATTCTGAAGGTATACAACCAATCTTCTATGATAACCAATTTCATAATATTCTGCCTTTAGTAATTTTTAGAATTTTCGCAAATGACTTTATCACTGACGTGGGCATGTCACTTGTTACGGTACGAATTACGTCACAGCATTACGATATCAGGAAAATGCATCACTTATTGATCGGAAATGAATACAATTCTATGTAAGCATTAATTGAAGTATTCATTAGAAAGTAATCAAAACACAATGCATGCTGTAATGTTCATATTATAGTTTGAAAAATCTAAGAAGGATAGGCGCACAAGTCAAAACTAATGATCAATTACAAACTGATTTGCATAAGAGGAAACGACGCAAGACATTGAATCGTGCATAGGCCAATAAACGTGTCACATGAGATGGCGATTTATATGTCACTTTTGGAATAGAATCATATTTACTTTTGAATATGGACGTCTTACCAATATTTACTTAACACAGACGAAATAGTCTGATTTCATTGCATTAACTGAGAGAAGTGCACTTCAGGGCAGAATCAGTTCAAGCTTTTGTTGGTTTTTTTTCCAAAAATTTCTAAAGGATCTTGACTTTCCTCAAAAGGGCACCAAAGCTAAAGCCTATGTGTCTATTTACTTAAGTGTGCATACTATCCAATAAACGTGTGCAAGAATCAAATGATAGTCTAATTTCAAGTGACAAGTGACTGTACGTGCATTTGTGTGTGTGTACGTTTATTTTTTAGCTGGGGCGGGGCCGGAAATCCAGGACTAGCCCTCCCCCCCTGCTATTTTCAACTGACTGTGATCTAAAGATTTCCGTCAAACTCTTGCACACTGATATCTATATAACATATATTGACTTTTCTGATTCTAACTGATCTCGAATATATAGGATTTTTTTTATTGTTTTTATATTTATCATTAATATCAGTATTTGTGACACTATTTAAGAAATATTATGTTATCTGAACTTGTTCAATACGTCTTTTTAACAACTATTTCTAATATAGAGAAGCCAGAATAAAACATGAAGCATATTTGAAAATATTAATGAAAACTTTTTGTTACATTTAATTAATGAATATATTCAGAATTACTTCCTTTCCTTCAACCTCATTGAACGATGTCTATTTCTTATAAAATATACGAATTGTGTCTATTTCTTATAGAATATACGAATTGTGTCTATTTCTTATAGAATATACGAATTGTGTACGTCACATGTATTCATAAAAAGTATAATACAATCTAGCCCTTATAAAATAAACCAGTTGCCTAAAAATTATTAAAGGAAAACGAGTACCGGTAATTTAGCCCCAATTATCGAATATTATAATATGATTTACACGTTTATGTGCTCTGATCCAATGTTTGAGTTCATATTTTAATTTAGGGGTCCCGCGACAACGGATCAAAATGATATTGAATTGATTTGATCTTGACGTATTAGGAGATAATTTGCGAGGGGGGCCCGAGATTTCGACTGCCTAGGGGCCTCTACAGGGTTTAATCCGGCACTGCAAATGTGTCACATTTCGGACCGCTAAATTAACCCACTATAATGTAAGATCCATCTTAATTAAATATTACTTCCGAAACTGCTTGAGTTCATCTATCATTTGTTTGAAAAATCAGAATCTGACTGTACGCTTACATTTCTGCAACTTTATTACTAAAAACAAATTATTTTTTACTTTCTGTACTACAACGATATATAAAGGCTGATAGTTGTGAATTACTGTGTATACCTGATGCATGTTTCAATATGTCTCTCTCTGTGTAAGAAAGAATACATCATTTAACCAAGGTCTTAGTTTGCATGTGTCAGTTTTAAGCCATAGTTGTCAGGCGCTTCCATTGGCCAAACGTTGGTTAAATAATTGATACAGTGTGTATACATTGTCAAGCGCATGTCCTGCAGAAAAAAAATATAAAAGTGAAAGCTTATCTATCAACAACCCTAGACAGCTTCACGTTGTACGCTTTGTTTCATATATTTGATACGATACGATAGGGAACAGCAATTCAAAGACACATACTTACGGTTCTGCTTATATTGTAGGATTAAGGATGATAAATAGAATAGATACAAATTGCTCCCATTTATTAATGCTGAAATATCACTTAAGTTAAAAATCTATTGACAATGCTTTTAAAATGGAATCCTAGCTGAAAAAAACACACTCATTAAACCACAGAGAACTAATTCAAAATGCAGACCTCATGTTAAAATTAGTGTATATGTCTAACAAAATAAAATACTGAGGGAATAAAGTTTACAATGGTTTCTAAACATTTATTCACTTTGGTAAGGGCAAGTAATACAATAAATCAAATTGTATTATAACAAAATAAAAGTGTAGGCATGAGGCATGAGACTATAGATATAGACAATAAAATACTTATTTTTTAATTGATTAGATACAATTAATCCAAATTTGAACAATTATACCTTAGAGTAATATCCCGCACGTTTTGTGACAGGGTTATCAAACAAGAATGGAGATCAACAATGTTTACCGTCTAAAAGCATGCTAGCTGATGAATTAGTAAATGTTGATATATTTAGAAAGTTTGCCAAAAGTATGGATGAATTGTAAAAACTACCGCTAAAGACATATTGACAATTGCACAAACCCATTCACAAGTGTTACGTGTATAGTGATTTAATGTCGATTTTGAATATTATAAAAATATAGCATCTGCTTCCAAAACGGGGGATATGCACACGCTTTATGACGGAAATGATATAAAACATTGTAGAATTACAAAATACAATATCCATATAATCTTGTACGAGATTACAATTTACGCCTATTAATAACAACGTTATAATGGCTATTATATAAAGAAGTATCACAGTTTGCTTAGACTCCATACCATGTATGATAAATGTCTTGCAAGAACAACAGGGGATTATGTCTTGGAACAAATTTTTTTACGTCATTCGGTGCTCTGATTGTGGTACTCTAAGGATGATCCGAGCAGCTGTGTTTTGAACTGTTTGAAGTTTCTGGAGTAGATTTTGAGACGAACCAGACAGAACTGAGTTACAATAGTCCAGTCCGGAAAGTACTAAGGAACACACAAGTGTTTTAGTGGCATCAACTGAAAGATACGTGCGAATGGAGCTGATGCGTCTCAGTTCAAGTTACGCAGTCTTGCATATGTTCATGACGTGTTGGTGCAATGACAGAGTACTATCGAGAGTAACACCTAGGTTTCGTACTGACTGTGTGAATTTGATGTTGGTGTTGCTGATATTTATTGTTTGAGGTATAGGATGTGAATGAGAAAGTCTTTGTGTTGTAAACAGAATGGCTTCAGTTTTATCATTCATATGCAGCTTGTTACATGTCATCCATGATTTCACATTGGAAATGCACCTCTCTACACCATGGATGGTAGCTTCAACTTCAGTTGGGTGGCTAGATTTGTATATTTGGGTGTCATCAGCATACAATAGGTGAGACACTGGATGATGATCTATGACAGTTTTGAAAAATGATGGGAATTCCCCGGATGAGAGAGGTATTAATAACATCAGTTAGTGATGGCAATATTGGATCTAAGCACTCAAGCAGCAGTGATGTCGGAATTGGATCAAGTTCACATGACTTTGGTGCACTCTTCATCACGATTGTACGTACTAAATCCATAGAGGCAGGTTCAGATTCTGCTAACGGTTGCCGCTGAAATTCTGTATCGCAACTGTATGGTGATGACGAGTCAATTGAAATTGTGTTGTCAAGTTTATCTCTAATGGTTTGTAGTTTGTCACGGAAGAAATTTCCAAACAGGTCCGGAAGATCGACGGGAGAGAAGGTAGTTGGAAGTGGTGTACGTTTGTTCCTTAACATTAGCTTGTTAGTAATCTCGAATAGCTCTTTGCAGCTGGAACTTTCCGTGATCTTAGTACTGTAGTGGGCTGATTTCGCTGTATGGACTATGCTTGTGATATTCTTCTTAGCGGCTTCATAGATTTGCTTATGAATAGTGAGTCTGGTGGAAAGCCAAAGCCTCTCAGCTTTACGGCGATCACTTTTAGCAGTGCGAAGCTGGTCCCTTAACACTGCTATACGACGGAAAACACTTTTGAATTGATACTCTGCACATGGTTGCTGGGGCATGTTTGTCAAGCAATGAACGCAGGCAGTTTTCAAGCTGTTTTGCTGTAGGAGGTAACAAAGGTTTTAGGTTTGCTTGGATGTCATGATTTAGTTGGGTTCTATTTATCATACGGAGGTTTCTCTTAGTAGCAAATAAAGGTGGAGGGTTAGGGTCTGATACGTCAAGATGGCATATAACGCAGAGGTGATCTGATGCAAGTTCGTGGGACACCAGGGAGGACTGTAGAATATTATCATCAGGTCAATAAAAAATCCAGTCTAAAATGTGACCATGTTTATGGGTGGGTTGGCTAACTGATTGTTTGAGGTTGAAAACGTGAATGGAATCTAGGAGTTTTGATGTGTATGGGTTTCCAGGACAGTCAAAGTGAAAGTTGGAATCTCCAAGAATAATCAGGTTGCCACCTATCGAATTTCCATACTCCAGGAGATTCGGAAACTGCTCCAAAAAGAGAGATTCAGTCAGCTTGTTTTATCAACTAGGAGGAGGGCGGTAGAAGCAGAAAAAATGGACTGACCTTTGTTCCAGTGTGAGTGTGGTTTGGACTAGTTCAAACGATGTGTGGTAGAAATTGAAGGTTGTAGTGTGGTTAAGACGGTTGATCATTGAGTTCTTTGCGATGACAGCAATTCCACCTCCATGAGAGTGTCTTGATGGAGTAACTGGTGGGTGTTAGATCCGTGCACTTGCGTTCATCGCCTGATGTTTTTAGCTATGTTTCTGTCAGGAAAAAGACGTCGATATTCTGATCGTTGATAAAATTAACTATTTATGTGCGCTTTTCCGGTGGTCGACTGATTGGGCATTGAATAATGCAATGCGCAGTGGTATCTCTTGGATAGTTGACACACAGTTTGACGATTTAATAGGGATTTGAATTAGGTTATCTAAATTAACAGCCGAGTTTTTAAATTTCTGTGCCGGAAAGGGCGAAAGGGAGATAACTGGGATTCTTCTTCCTGTTCTACGCCGGCCAGCTTTGAAACAACGTTTCTTTCTTCGCTTCCGTTTACATTTAAGCAGGCCCGGCGGGTGGTGCTTTTCTTGTGTGTGCGATGAATGTTTGGCGCCTTTCCAAACCTTTGTTTGGCGACTTTCAGAAGGGTTGGCACATATTATTCGGCTGCGGAGCCTGTGTGCATCGTACACTTCGCACACGCAACCGGCAGGGTCTGCATTTAATGTAGTCCCAGGTCGTTTAGTCTAGTGCACAGTGTAGTGTGGAGAGCCAAGGAGTGGTCATTTAAAGCAATTAATGAGGGTCCATCACAGCAGTGGAGCAAGACAGCTGAGAAAAAGTCTAATTTTTCACGTTTCTAAAAAAAGAAGATGAAGAAACACATTCGAATAGAACAGCCAATGCATGATGAACACAATAACGCAGACGAGGACAGACAACAAGCACATATATCATGAAAAAAGGCACAAAAATCCGGGACAGCTGCTGCAAGCCAGTTAAGCGATAGCTGCCATCTTGAATCCATTGAATCTAAGATCTCATTTAAATTATGAAAACTTTAGTAAAATCACTATAGTGTATCCCTAAAAAGAGACGCTAACATTGTTTCAGCTGCAGATGGTAGAACACTACACAATTCTAATATATATTTTGTGATCCAAATTAGCCACAAATTGGCGACGAACAAAACATTCCACAGAACTCACTGCAATGACGATGCCCAAATTGTTCAAACCCCTTGTTTAAAGATGAGCGTCTGACCACATGCACATTTACATTGCTCCAACTAAACAATATTTTGTTTTAACTGCATAGATAAACCAGGTTAAGGGCTATGAAGCTATGAAGTGTTCATAAGCATATATCAAATTTAAAGTCTACGACTTTGATAAGAAAGGAAGTATCCATACAATATATTTTTGCCTGACATTAATTGTCTTATCCTTTATCTGTAGAATTAACTAGAATAATTTATTCTGGAAACTACAAAGCACGATAGTTTGGTGATTTGCTATATATTTTGGAACAGATGGTCCAAAGAAAGAGATTTCTTATAAAGTACAAATCGCCTGTTATCAAATCTAAACATATACTTTTTTTGTAGATAAGAGTCCTTGAAGATGACGATGACATAATTAAGAATACTAATTAGATATAGCCTTCCCATTCTCTGCAGTCTAGATATTTCATCTTGACGTTGGTATTTTTTAAGCAAAATATATACAAGTTATTCATCGAAAAGGGTCCTGAACCAGCTTCGTCCGTTATCAAAATTTGGATAATGTTACGAGTGCCACCAAAGCAATCTACGAGTTATGACCGATCAAGGAACTACAAGCGTATTGCTGACGATATTTCTTGTTGGTGGTTGTCAATAACTTACATAAGCTATATTTCTTTGATAAAAATCGTTAATAATAGGTACAAATACACATATGGGCAATTCAGCAGAAGCCTCTGAGATTATCAATTATTAATTATTAATCTCGTAAGTTTTGCCAATTCATTGAGAATTAATACGACGTAATGGAAAATATAACGTTAAATTCCGGGCTAGATTTAGGTACTTCCTCGTGACTTAGTTATTTTCCAAGCATAAAACAGCTTCCGTTATGTTGAAAAATTGTAGTTTGTTTATAGTGACCTTGACCTGGCATTAAGGATGTCACTAATTACATACATACACAATACGGATCCCGCTACGTTGCTCCCTCAAGCAACCCAATGAGCTAACACTTTCGACTGTTTCCGCTAGTTATATAAACTGTAGGCTCTATACCGACGATCTTTTATCTTGATGATGTTTGGTATAATTAGAAAGAAGACTGAAAGGGCCTGTCAGATACAATAAATGATGTCTCAGTTCACACAATATAATGATAACTCGGAGCAGTCTGTTTGACATATAATATGTTATGTTGTGTATGGTCTGTGCACATTTGAACAGTGTCACCTGCTAATTTACAGGACAAATATTTATATTTTAGTTTCTTTGTTTTGTTGCTGTTATTTATTTTTTTACTTCGTAACAACTCTTAGGATGCCTATTATGCCCGTAATTGATTGATCTAACCACTGGTTTGGGGAACGCTATCGCAAGGTCACCTTACAATGAAACTTAATCTGGGAAAAGAAATGTAATGTACAAAAAGAGCGAGAAGAAACAACACACGCACACGCAAGTACGCATGCACACATGCATATAGTATGTAATTTCTTTTAGGATACACAATTTAGATATGAAAGTTCAAATGTACAGCGTCTAGTTTATATCAACGTAAAGATATTATAGTCTTTTGCTCTTGTTTACAATCAAATCAGGCCCAAATAAATATAAAATATTTTAGTTTTTAGTTTATATTACAAACACATTAGGGGCCCCGAGTGGCCGAGTGGTCTAAAACGCTCACCGTTACGGATCACTGCCATCTCACCTCTGTCTGCGTGGGTTCGAGTCTCCGGCTCGGTCAATGCGGGTATGTGAGAAAACTTGCCAGTAACTTCTCGTGGGTCGGTGGTTCTTTTCGGGGTTTTCCCGGGTTCTTCCTCCACAATTTATACTGGCCGTCATGTATAGCCTATCTTGTGCTGCAAAATGGCGTTAAACCCCACAACAACAAAAAACACATTATATACAATAACATGATGATATTAAGCATGCTTTTGAATTGTAACACATCTGTCTTATTTACTGTGGAATAGTGGTTCACACTGTTCCCAAATCAACATAAATGCTTCTTTCTTTTCAGCTTTCAGTTCTAAATATTGTTCCAAATTATAGTGGTCTTTAAGAATTACTTTCAACCGATCAAATCTATCTATATCCCCCTTAAGTTTACATATATAGATGTAGTATTTGCCCAGAAGAAAACAAAAATGAAAAGGTGGTTCATATATTACATCTCTAATTGAGTCTCCCAATAATATAACAGCTTTTGCATATGGCGCAGTATCTATGTTCACTTTATTCCATATATAATGGGACAATTATCACATTATATTCCCAAAACAAAGGCAGTATTATTTCAGGGAAGGTAAGGAAATTTGTGATGAGACCATAATTTGCTCCAAACCTATCAAAATTAGTAATAGTTCCTTGACTCCTAAGCATATTACCAATATAGATTATTTTATGTTCAAACCATTTCCTATAGAAAATTGGTACCTTGTTCACCCTTATATAATGAGTTCATCTATAAACTTGTATTCATAAGATTTTCTCCTGTCTGGGATCTGTTAACAGTTTCTAAGCCAATAAAAGATAACGTCAAAAATCTTCTCTTATTTTGGGATAACGTCAACACACGTTCGTCTCCTAATAGGCATAGGTACTTAATGTCGCAAATTTCATATTCAAACAAAAAGATCAATTTTCTATTAGGTAGAAGAACTCTACGAAATTAATATTGTTTTCAAAGATAATATAAATTTATCAAGATATATCATCGCCAAGCCACTGTTAGAAAAACCTTGAATCATAACATCTCTTTTAACTTGTGCACTTTCGACTTCCGTATAAAGGTAAAAATTAATTCATTTAATTCCCTGATAAAACCTTATGGAGGATTTGATAACGAAATGAACAAATGATTAAGATTTGGAATAACTCAAGCTTTTAAAAACTGCTATTTTACCAATTAGTGTTAGGGATCGAATTCCAATGTGCAAACGATGTTTTATCATTTCTATGTTATTTTCAAAATTCATCTTACCATATTTTCCCCATCCACTAAAAACTTTATGCTTAATGATGTAAATTCAGTCATCCACTCTAATTTTAACAAGTGATGAAATGTTTCTGCCAAAACAACTTTTGAAAACAAATCACAATCATATTTACACATCTAAATATTACAATTCCTATTGCAAGGGGTCTTGGTGTTTGTCCTGATATTATGCAATTTTGCAAATCCTTGTTTTTTCAACTGATTTGTTTTGATAATTCATTGTGAATTTGCCGTTTACATAATAATTCTATTAAATGTGGGGAAGGCTGTAATATGCAACAACGGACCTAAATTGTTCCTACTTCAGGTAATATGAATCTAATTTGTCATCTATTTTATTATACCTCTAGAACGCGGTTCAACAGTACCATATATTGCTCCTATAATGAAGGTTTCGTGAGTCAAAAGGCACAACATTCTTACATGTGGAGATTTTGTCTCGGTAATATCTATTACAACAAGGTAGAGCAAAGAAAAAGTGTATATCTATAATCAATGAAAATTCGGTTTGACTTATTTTTACATGTCTAAAAATAGCTATAACACAAGGCTGGTGGTCCGTCATATCATGTGTTGACATGACATGACTTGTATCTCTTGTTGGACTGTGTTGGGAGATATGGCGGTTGTTATAGTATCGTGCAAAAGTAACGAGAAATAAACGTTTCAGATAAGTTTTACGTATTTACTCGTCGAATACGAATTGCTATTTTTTTTAACTTCACTAAAGATGGAAACCAATGTAGAAATAATTAAACAACAGCGTCATTTAACAAACCATGGAAACAAAACGGAATATATTACATTATATTGAAAATGAAAATTACCGGAAACAATCATTTTTGTTGGGAACATGTTGCTACCATACCTAGGGTGACTGTACTAATTTTGTTTATTTCTGAAGTTTTTGTTTATTATCAAACACTTATGAGTGTGTCCAATTACAATGCGATACAAATTGTTACCCTACAAAAAGTGCTTCGTCGGGATTAAAAAGAGCGACAAATCATTTTCCAATATTGAATTTTGAGTGTTAAGTATTTGTATTAATTCCAGCCGATTCTATTTGTGTCATGATATATAGTTTGATACAATCGGCATTATAGTTTGATACAATCGGCATCATGCTGAAATAAATAAATAAACAAACCAAAATGTTTTACACAGATTATCACACTGAATAATGGTTGTTCTGACCTAGATTGTGGCAATTATATTGCACGTGCCCAATCTGTTTTATATGTAACCTTATTGAGCTCAATCAATTTTACAAGGGTATAAATTTCTATATTTTGGTTTCTCTGCTGACGAATCAGTCCTCATAGAAAAATGACCTGAAAAAGACAACGCTATTACTTGAAAGGAACAAACAAGAAAATCCCTCCCGAATTGTCGTTGAACGACCATACGGATGAGTGTTTCAGTATTTGTTGTATGTGTTAGTCAATTCTATGACGAGGCCGATGGCTCTTGTTCAGTGACAACGTGAAGTAAACCGCAAGAATTCTATTCGTTAAATGTAATCGTTTCAGAGAGAGATATCCGCAATAAAGTTACAATTAGCGAACAGTGAATTCAAAAACATAACTGTTTCAATTAATATCATTTTCCTTGCTTTCTTTTATGCAGCGTTGGAAAAGTACTTTCTAATATCCGATGTTTAATGAAATCAATTAGTAATTTCACACTTTCTGATTTTTTTATATTCGATTAACACAGTGTCTCTGTCCATATGATGATTAAATTGTAAATGTATATGACTATTCAATATAGTACTTCTCATTGTTGGATGATATGTCTTAGTCACAGAACAAAATATCGTAATCTGTACATGCTACCCAATCAAGTCTCTGTATATTGAGAGTCCACACAAAAAGACATACATTAATTAGTACTATCGTCAGCTCAATTGATCATCAAGTTCAAACTATTGTCTTTCAAATCTTTAGGTTTGAATACCGTCAGTCGTATATGATGTTATTTTACGGAATGAAATACCAATTTAAACTCTCTTTTAGTAAGGGACTGTTTACAATCGAGAAATATCTGTAGCGTCAATGAATCGTAGCTAAAGATAGAAATTTATGTTTCTCAAACATAATCAGGCGTAAATCCCATTTTTCTTCTGCGTGATTTACTTGTGAACGTAAATGCCAATGACATACCGGTTTCAAAAGCAAAACTCAAATCTTAAAATAATTACACACACACACACACACACACACACACACACACACACACACATATATATATATATATATATATATATATATATATATATATATATATATATATATATATATATATAGGCAGAGAGAGAGAGAGAGAGAGAGAGAGAGAGAGAGAAAGTCTGAGTACTCATTAAACAGGATTGGATTCTCATTGTTCGTGCATAATGAAGATAACAAATATGGCAATTTAAAATTAATAATAGACAACACCCGAATGATTTTTAGAAGTCTCATAACGATTATTCGGGGAAAAGCTGAGTAAGTCACTCGGAGTGGTATTTTTGTGAGCTCTGCAAATAATTTTGAGACTGGCACAAAACAATCCAATCAGCAACACAGCAAAAAACACCTAACTCTCCATAATGCTGATTGTCACTCCGTCTGGTTTTGTGTGTTTTAGTTTTCATTATTTATATCTGCCTTTAATAATTTTGTTCCTATCGAAAGATTTCATTACATTTTTTTACAGGCGTACACCTTTCTTCAAATAAAGGAGAAATTGTGTATCTGAGACTAAGACATTCATGGTTTCCGATTATATATTCAATGAAATTAAAGCAAATGCAACATCATATCTACCATTACAAGTTGCGCGTTTCCTAGCTGCAAAAACATACAAGTCCTTGTATGTGGATATTTATTCAAGTTCTTGTTTATGTAAATGCAGATATATTTCGGATTATGTTGACTACATATAATCACTAAATTCAGGAAGTGAATAAATAATAATCAATACATTCTTGTATATGAAGTATGTTACCGTGTTTATTACTGTTGACGACCTTTTTACCAGTGAAACGGATACATAAATGTCACCATTTACATTACAGCTGTAAATGCCAAAAGATAATCTAGCCTTCTGTTGTCCGTCAATCATGGAGAAACCTATGTTGTAAGGCAATTAAACGATTCAATGAGCTATCCAATGAAAATGATGCACCAATAGTATTTTGTATCAAGCGTAAGCGATATTTTATTCAAATAACAAACACAAAGACATTGGAAATAAAACAAATTCCGGTATTTGGATTAGATATCTTAGGTATATCCTGGAGAATTCATTTGACTGTCACAAGGAAGGTGACCTTTTGTTGCTTACCTCGCATTCATTGTGCTATTTTCTCTCAGCTGTTATCATTTGTCCTGGACATTGGAATTTTAAGTACCATAGACTATATTTCCAAAGGGTTTTTTTTGAGCGTAGAATACGGAATTTTTTTTATGATGTATTTATGTTACTAAGCCACATTGCAACTTTCTTTGTTATTCGTATTGCTATACCAGTAGAAAGCTTCAGGCCATTACATTGTTGCAATAACTAATAACGCTCCACAGATATTTAATCAGCTCCAAGTTACTATGAAATGTATTTTGTGGAAGAAAAATTATGCCCAACAAATGAAATATTCTAGTACATTCAGGTCCTGTTTCGTCTAAGGCAGTAATAATAACTGAGCGATCTTATGCATTGTTATAATTGTTTTTGGCTAATGAGGTATCTTTGGGCAGATTTCAGACACCGGTCATAAGAATTATGTAAATTACAATACATAGACGGGTGCATCGATAATATCATTATCTTACATTTACAAATGTAGATCGTGATATCTAGACAGGTCCTGGATGTTCAGCTAAGTGTAGTTTGTAGGGTAAATACATGAATCAGAAATATACAGAAATAATCAAGCGTATTGATCTATCGATTTTCGTGCATGATAATATGTTGCATGGATATTCTCTTTATATCGAAGTTGTAGATGTGGTTGTTGGAATATTAGTATGTATCTTTTCTTCATGATAATTATATACAAATTCATTGAAATCAGCACTTCCTTTTTTCGTGCCAGAAATCAGTCATATTCAAACAGTTAAGAAAAGAATGAACACAAGCACCAGGTGTTCTATAACGAATGGATGCATTTTAAAACATCTGTAAGTAGGTTTTAACATACTTTAAAATATCAGAAGCATTCTTTTCGCAATCCTCTACATGGCACCAAAATGCCTGCATTTTTCACACACAGTGTGCCGTTTTTAAGTGTTCATTACTGAGACATGATAATTTCTTTAGGTTAAGTAAAATAATACTGTGTTTAATCAAAACCATAAACTGCATGTTCGTCAATGCGAAAAAAAATAAAAAAATAATTGATATGACGAGCGTTTAAAATGTCAAATTTGACACCATTTAACCTCAACATTTTCGAGTATGATTAAGAAAATCACAAATCATAGTGGTGAAGATGATTAAATAAACAGCTGCATCTACAGTGACTGAGATCACAATTCGGAACAACGATACAACAAGGGTCCTTTTTATTTATCTTCATGTCCATGCTATTACTAATATTGTATCAATGACATCTGACCAGCTAGATTACACTAAACAAATCCATGGGACAATTATATTTATTGTTGTTAATTGTTGCTGCAAAATATTCAATGCATTGTAAACAGCACCTTAAAGTTAATTCATTAGATTTTCTTTGAATAATTTTCACAATTTTACATAATGGAATTAGTAAATGTGTATAATCTGGGGTGAAAGATAGAACAAACTTAAACATAATGATGTCATGTACGGTATAATGTCAATTTGATAAATTTATGTATTAAAGATGTCCCCATGAAGGTGACGATGGGTTTATCTGCATGCAAGGTTTGTATGTTGTCGTAATAATTAGTCATCTGTTCATAAAATAAACCAGGTCATGTTACGCTGTTACAGTTTAAAGCTATTTTCCACTACAAAGTATTGTCACATTCCCAAATTCGACATCTTGTGTATGAAAATATCATTCAAATGTCCAGACAACGGCGAGTTCTTCTGAGCTGTATGTAGCAACATATTCCGAAAAGAGCCAGTAAAACAATAGCTGGTGTTACTTGTGTCCTTTAGGATGAAATTAATATCAAACCAAAAGAGACATTATATGTAAAGTACACTTTCATCTCACATGGTTTGGGCGTGGAAGACTAAAAATACAACGGACCTCTGCAGGAAGTCTGTTGAAGAAGTTAAACCTACTGTCTTTTTAAAATAAGTTTAAAACAAGGAGAAGGAATGTCACTGTTTCTGGTAATTTATTACTTGCATGTACAGCAGGTTGACGCAATATTTGATTCTAACCGCAATTCAAATGGAACAATTTGAATTTAATTTGCCTGAATGGTTGATTTATCATAAGTTAAACATAAAGTGCTGTTAGAGAAATCACTTAAACGTTATAAATAACGATAATAAAAATAATAGTAACGTTAGAAAAGAATAATTACCTAAAATAATGTTAAACCAATCATCTTGATCTTTATTTTCATTTCCTGCTGGCATCACCCTTTCCTGTATTAAGGGATACACGAGCTTATGTCTCTAAATTAGGATTAGCAGGGACAGATCCTATTGAACTCTAACATTCCAAGAAGCAAAGTTGTTTTTTTATATTAACATAACAATTCTTTTCGACGATGGTGCTCATATTCTTCAGGGAATATATTTTGTTCTACATTGTTCCGTACATCATTAAGGTTTAGACTGAATGTGCGCAGTTGTTCTGACAACACAAACATCTCATCTATGCGTTCTTCGAGGGTGTAGAAAATTGTTTCAGTGTGTAAGTGAGACACTGTAATATGTTGTACGGGTATTGACACGAAATTGTCTTAAGTAAAGGGTTTGTTATCATTACAAATAGATCATTAACGAGAAACGGTTTTATTATCCTTGTAATGTGCTCATTACTAAGAAGAGATCTTATTATCGTTAGGTACTGTTAACTGTATATAACATTCAAGCCAAGATTTAAACATTTTTTGTTTCATGAAAAGTGTGTTAGCTCAAAAATATTATAACGGTACATAAACACAATCATGGCTATATGGTACCCAGAGAATTTAGGTATCGCCACAAAACAAAGATACACATATTCCATTACAGACAATAATCCAAGACTTTTCCAATTGGACATCATTATGGGATTCACAAAACAAAGATATAGGCATTATATTACATACTTCCACAGCTGTACATCATGAGTGAATTAACGATAAAGAGATACAGGCATTCCATTAAATAATCCAATATTTTCAAAGCAGGTTCTCATTAAGGGATACATTTGAGAGCAAATATGTGATTCTATTACTAGTCTTGCATAACACGAAGAGGGGTGGTGAAGATGGGCACATCGAGCTTGAGACATGGAAGTGGGCGCATTGAGCTTATGACATGAATGTGTTCGCGTGGGGCTTACGACAATTGGGGGTGGGTGGGTGGGGTTTATTCCTGATCACCATTTATCAATGCAATGCCTCTCCATGTTTTGAATCTAACCAATCAGCGTAAATTTGGAATTCCGTTTCATTTTGTAGAAGAGATTTACTCCATGTTTATTCCTCCAAATATTGAATGTTATCGCTCTAACGTGTCATGCTTTGTACCATATGTTTGTTCCAAAAAGCGTCTGTACATTTTTGTCTGAAGATTTTCTAAGATTAATGTTGATGAATCGTAGATAATGACAAAATATATCTGATCTATACCGCAATACCTGTAGGGAAATGTTAAAGGTCTTCGTGACAATAAGGCACATGTCCAGAACAACTATCTGTCTCTCCTCATAGGCTTTTCGTCTTGTAACGTTACACGGATTTGCAAAGTTCATTCACATTATCTATGTGTAATTCTCTCTCATCTGTTAATGAACTTGTAATGCGTATTCTCGGGAAAGAATATTGTATCTGAGATTTCGTGCATAACAATATATTCAAAATTCCATCCCAATTGTAATGTGTTCATTTGTGGCTATAGCGATAAAATTAGAAGACATAAAGGAACTTCATATTCCCACAAACTTGTTTATGATGTTTCGACTTTTGAAGTAGTTCCAAATATTCACCTTGTTTAAAGCATAGAGAGCTAAGTGCTATACTTTATGCTATTCTTATTTGATTTGTTGTTGAATTTGTATACAATATTCTACGTAAGTGTATTGATTCTGAACTGTCTCAATAAATAAATAAAAGTGCATCCAGAAAATCATTGTAAGTTTATTGTTTTAACAGTGTGCTGATAAAATGATTAAAAAAGTATTTAAATTACCGTCATGAGAAATAACCCTGTGAAATACATCATTTATAAATACACGCACGTTCATTTTTCATAATCAAATGCCATTATAAAGTCGTTAGGTTAATACACTGATCATATCACTGATTTTTGTTTACATTTCCTGCTGGCACTGCCCTTTAATATATCATGGAATATTTATTTCTGTGCTTGGATTAACATGCATTCATGGACCCGATGTAACTTTTGTGTCATGAAATAGAATGTTTCTGTTATTTGGCCATGACAAACTGTTGTCCATATTTTGGACTGTGTAGCCCAAATGTTTGTGTCATGTCTCTGTTTGTTAGTTTCAATAACTTCGTATATTTAAATAGGTATTGCATATTTCTCTTCGAAAGAAAGCTGTTTTTATCTTGGCTTAATTGAAACAATGAATATTGTTCATGTCTGTACAAGTAAAACTTTAATTTATTAATAAGTTTTGAACCATGGAATTGTTAATACTGAGAAAAAAATTATATCATCATTACAAAGCGATCACCACTAATAAATGATTTTACGGCCATTGCGTTCTTACCGCAGATAAAGAGTCCTTGCTACCATTGCTTACTACTGAGGAAAAAATCTTATCATTGCAAAGTGCTGACAAAAGATTTAATTATCAATACATGGTTCTCACCACTTACAAAAGAAATTAATTATCATTACAAATCACTCGCTACATGCAGACGACCTTATTATCATTACGATTTACTCAAAGCTCAGAACAGCTCGCGCTATAATTACATAGTACTTACACCGAGGAAAGGTTGTATCGTTACAAGGTGCTCCCCGCTGGGAAAATGACCTATTTTATCATTACAAAATGCTCACTATCAATTCATAATGTTTTCGATTGCGAAAAGTTCTAATTATCACTTCAATGGACTCATTGCTGAAGAAAGGCTGTTAAGTCGTTACAAAGTGCTCACCAAGTATCCAGCAGGTAAGTAACTGTCAACTTTGTGAGAGAACAAACTTCCAAGCAGTAATCTTAGCCAAAATTCATTTATATCCACGTCTGTTGCGAAATTAAATATTTTCCCTTCGGAAATTAAAACAACCCTTCGTTACATTTTCTAAATCAATTATTAGGTAAGAATCTCGAACACGGTAAAAATCTGTTATTCTGTCAGGTGAGCTATTAGCACCAATTATGCACAGAATGCTTCTACAATATTATAGTTTAATAGTGATAACCTTTTAAAACAAACTATTTCCAATTTAGCAGTAGATGTTGTTTTGCTGGTCTAGAAACCGCAGAACATTTCCTTTGAACTTTACTAAAGGATCTTACTATAAAAAGCCGCACAATATAGATAATGCCCTGTAATAGATAGATAGGCACAAGATAGATTTTAATCAGTAACACTTTTGCAGTCGCTTGAGATAAACATGATTATTGAGGCTGTACGAAATTACCAAATTGTAACAAAGAAATCTTTTTAATTATTGCAATGTCTTTGCAATAAGCTGTTATAACTATGGTGTTTATTTAGTTACTACATATACAAAACCTGAGCTGAAGCTAAAAGTCCTTTATTTAACATCCCCCCCCCACACACACACACACTTTGACTTTCAAGTATACAGTAACGTGTTTCTTCTACGTTAATAAATTACTTTTGATTTTATTAAATATCGTGCCTAAAAGTTTCTTTTCATATTTCAATAGAAACGTTAGGAATGTTTCTATCCAGACGCCTTCAGTCCTCACGGCAACCTCATTGTAAAAGTAAATAATATTGTAATTAGGAGGGAGCTAGAAATAGGAGAATGCCCGTTGCTCAGCACTCAATATTGATTGCTCAATTTTGTGTACTTTCCATAGCAAAGTATGCAAACAAAATACTGCTCAATCCAAGTGCTTACTACTGACGAAATGTCTTATTATCCTTACAAAGCGCTCACTAATGATGAAAGGTATTATTACAAAGTGCTCACTACTGACGAAAGGTCTCATTATTATTACAAAGTGCTCACTACTGATGAAAGGTCTTATTACTATTGCAAAGTGCTCACTACTGAGGAAAGATCTTAATATTATTACAATATGCTCAATGCTTAGGAAAGGTCTAACTATCATTGCAATATTCTGGCTGTTCATAATAGGCATTTGTACCATTGCATAGTGCTCACTGAATGCAAAGTTCTTATTATACAGGAAGACAGCAATTAATGATCTTTATTGCATAGTCTAAATATTAGCCTTTGACAAATATTGTCCATAATGAACCATAACAATACCGATTGGCTGCTAAAGCAAAGCAAAACAATCGGTCATACGTTGATAATATAACCAGTGACACAATATGCACCCATGAAAACAACCTCAAAACAATTCATACGATTATCGTAGTATATGATCATCAGTTTTATAATCCTTTAAAAGGTTAATCAGATAAAAGCTTTTACTGTTATAGAGATAACACTTTGTAGATACACTATATGTCATTTATTAATTCGGTTTCAAACTGTCTATCAATAATTAAACGCCCGCTTAAAGAGTGAACAGTATATAGGAATCAATTTATTCGTCTGTCCTTCGAGTGTGCATGCGTACGTCTATCCGTCTACTTTGCTTAGTACTTTACCAATGAACATGGAAGTTTTCTTGTTGGTGCATCTTAAGATAAAGGTGTGCCCAGGAGAAAACCGGATAGCTATTACTCTTTCCACAAAATTAATTACAAAGTGATATGTAAATCATGCCGGGACTTTGATTTTAAACTTTTGTACCTATTGGAACGTGTGTGTGTGTGTGTGTGTGTGTGTGGTTAGAATTTTGGATTTTTAACGTAGCTTTAACATTTCAGTCAGAGCCTTACGATGTCTGCAGTGTGGCAGTTTATAGTGATGTCTAGCACTGGGACATCATGCTGCAGACATGTAGCATCATGTTCCACCCAGACACATTATCCTGACACCTAGCGAGGCAGCTGTTAGTACCATTTTTATAAGTCTTCGGTGTGACTCGACCAGGGTTCAAACCCGCGACCTCCCACATCCGAGTAGGATGTTCTAATCACTTAGGCCACCGGAGCGTTCACCTATTGAAACCAAATTCACACTACAATTGCATCATAGATATAACTTATATTTCCCATAAAAATTTTGTTCAAGGATTTATTTCAACTTACTTTAAAATAACGTAAATGGAGCATCTTCGATGGGACATTTGGGGTGTATCACAACAAAGACGAGGTGGCCTACGTTTCAGAATTTGTTCAAGCGTTCTTTAAAATTATATAACCTCCAGTTTTCCGCTTTTCTACTACTACTACTACTACTACTACTTCGTCTACTACTACTTCTACTAGTTTTACTACTACTATTACTCCTGCTACTACAATTACTATACTTACTGACCTCAAATGTGAATTGTGTGCGCATCTTGAGATGAGCATGTGTTAGGCATCTAAACTCGGTCACTGTAGACAACATCTTGGGACTAAACTATGTTAGGCATCAAAGCTCCGCCACCGTAGACTTCATCTGACTAAGATATGTTAGGCTTCAAAACGTGGTCACGCTGGACTACTTCGTGGGACTTAAATGTTAGGCATTAAAACTCGGTCTTTGCCGACTACATCTTCGGACTAAAATACGTAAGTATCAAAACTCGGCCAGTGAAGACTACATCCGGGACTAAAATATCCAATTATGTCTGGGCTCTATTTCCAGTGCATTTTCAATTTGTTTTCACTACCATTCCTTTACTGAGAGTACAACTTATGATGAAAGAATAATAAACGCCCTATTTGGATTATTGTAAACCCATTCCAGGATTCTGAACGTTAAATATAGTGTCTGTGATCTAAATACCCCCAAAACTGTTTCCGCCAAATGTGTTTTGTACGTTCATCTGAGGATATTGGGACCCAGGGTGGCTGAGTGGTCTAATGTTCTCGCCTTTATCGATCACTGACATCTCACTTTTATCGGAGTGGGTTCTACCCTCAAATTCGGCCAACGTTGTTAATTTTAAAAGAAAGCCAATAGTTCACCGCGAGTGGGTGGTCTTTACAGGTTCTTCTTCCGTCAGATACACATGCCGTCATGTAGAGCCTATTTTGTGCTGAAAATGGCGTTAAACCCACAGAACTACAAATAATCGTCTGGGTATACACACCAAAACTTGCTTGCCATTACTGCTGGGAGCATCTATAAACCTCTGTGAGAAACTAGTGAGCCTGTGAGAAAACACAATCACCCCACCCACCCTGAAATTGGAATGATTGTATATATGTCGGCTGCACCCCCCCCATCCCTCCTATTCCGTATTATGGGTATACTTGTAAAAAATAGCAGCAATATTTTGTAACAAAAGTATATATATATATATATATATATATATATATATATATATATATATATATATATATATATATATATATATATATATATATATATTTACTGATGTTCTTATTGCCTTGTGATACAGACGAATTTGTTCAGATCACCGTTTCCAGGTTTCAAATCTTTCCATCCCCATGTCTAAAGTTTTATTGCTTCACAATGGATTTGTGCTCCTCTTCTAAGGCACTACACCCTATGGCTAGTTTCATGGCTTGTAATGCAACACTTTAGTGATCCTTTGCCATAGATCGATTATTGTGAGTTTCATGTTTACATTATGTATGCTATATTTATTGTAAAAAAGCGTATTAAACTGTTTGTTATGCATAAGTGTCCGGACTGGTACTTCCTTGAATCAGATTTGTTTCGAGTTGTATATATGCCTTGCTATAAAATAGAATTATTTCGTCAAGAAAAACGAAAAAAGTTTTCTTTGTATTATATATTTGTGTGCTCTGTGTATTTTCAGTTTGCATTTGTTAGTACTTGTGTTCTCCCATGGTTCTGTTGTGCGTTTCGTAATCATTTGTTAAGCCCTTAGTTTCAGAGCCTCTTATGTAAACCTTTCCATCTCTTGTGTGACCCATTCTGCCTCCTGTGTGAGCCTTTCTGTCTCTTATGTGAGTCATTCTGTCTCTTGTGTGCGCCTTACTGTCTCTTGTGTGAACCATTCTGCCTCTTGTGTGTGTCTTTCTGTCTCTTGTGTGACCTTTTCTGTCACTTGTGTGAGTGAGCCTATATATGTCTTGTGATCCTTTATCACTCTTGTTTGAGCCTTTCTGTTTCTCGTGTGAGCCTTTCTCTCTCGCGACGCAATATGATATTATTAGACTCTCATCTTCCTCACCTCTTACTTAAAGACACAGCCCTCTATTGTTGTTTCTTAGATCTAGACACGTTATCAATATAATGCTTTTATTTTAGTATATACTAATCTTTTGTCATTTTTGTGCACATTTTCGTTTTCGTTTGTTTTATATTTATTCTATGGCTAGTATCGTCCACTTTTTATAGGGACTGGAACTTCTCTAGTTGGGGCAGGTGGTGGCTCGGCAGCAACATGCCTCCCCCCACCCCCAACGTCCCGTAGTCAGAGTTTTATACCAAACACCTTCATTCCCAATGGCTGCACTTTATTCTTCTCCAGTCTGGTGAGGACAGCTTCTTCTTTTTATATGAATATATCCTTATTAGTAATACTTGTATAAATTATTGTGATTAAAAGATGCATTTCCTTCTGATCTTGCCTTACATATTCGTATTTACTTTCCAAGTCAGTTTGTCAGTCCCTTTTATGGGGTACAACCTTCCTAGTTTGTGATCAAAGGAGATGGGCCGTTATACGCACCATCATCCCTAATGGGAATGATATTCCAACTCCACCGTTCCAGTGCCTATACGTTGTTCCTCCCCCCTTCTGGGCCGACATATTCTGGCTGAAAAAGGGATATTCATGCGTATTCCTGTACATATACTTTAGTATTTATTTATTTATTTATTTATGTAGTTTTTTATGTACTTATTATTAGTTTATTGCATATTATTATTTATTGGTAATGTCTATTTACTTTTCAAGTCGACTTGTAAGCCCTTATTAGGAGGTGGAACTTTCTTCGCTTGTGTCTGCTTCTCGTGCCCTAACTTCAAAGCATAATTTAATGCTCCTCAATATGCTGTCTCATGCCACAGAAGCGGAAATATGCTCCTGCTCACCAAAATCTCTAGTTTCCGCTATCACTAATCACTGGAGTACAACCAATCAGATAAATTGTTCATTCGGAATGGGATTTCAGTAGGTACTTATCCCTGTATGACTATGATTTTGATGGGGAATAAAGATCTTCTATGTGTCCTTTAATCTTGAATCACAATACATATGTTTCAGACCACATATTAACAATTATTCTCAAACTTTTTCCAGGTGAAATTTTAATAACTGCTTTTTAATGATATTGGCAATTTCAGCACGTGATGATATATCATACAAGGTTTTTAGACTACCATAACAAAAGGGAGGTCCAGCCCCAGGCTAAGATAATTTATTACAAAATGCTCGGTTACTCAGTCCAGTGGTGGAAATGTTGAAGGTCGTCCTAATGATCAATCACAACCGTAAAGCGTCGAATCTCCGGGCTCATGTAGAAACATATATTAAGCACGGATAATCTATCATCATGAATTTAGTCGCGACTCTGAAATCTGAATGGAAATATCTGGATTCGTTGGGTCCGATAATTGTAAATTTGACCGTATATGTGTCAGTAAGTAGGTAACTATAAATATTTTGTCGAGACACACACACACACACACACACAAATATAGATACATACATACATACATACATGCATACATACATACATACATACATACATACATACATACATACATACATACATATGTGTGTGTGATGCACAATTACGTGTGGCTATTGCTATGAAATTAGATCAAACCATTACAGAAATGTCCTTTTTTTAAAACAAGCTTGTTTTCAATAAATGTTCTACCTTGGTTGGAAATATTTAGTTGCTAAAGCTGTTATGACTAACCAGACTGAATATACAGTTAAACAGTGTCACGCATTTTGATAAAATTAGTGTAGTACACAATTTTGTAAGGCTGTGCATCTTACTGATAATGTAAACTCAATTTTTGTTCGAATCTGCTGAGTTACGTTGTTTCCATAGGTCGATCGTATTTGCAACTATTTAATTTTTTCACGGATCAATACATGTAAGAAATTATGTGACAATAAACACCAAACTAGGAAATGAATATTTACTTATTCCATGCACAAAATGAAGAACATTTATGCTTATTATTTCGATATTGTATTTTCAACAGTGTTTGTTAGTGGGGTATGAGAATTCATTTGACTAAATGAAATGTAACAATCTGATTTCTTGAACTATACATTATAAATAAATTTGTTTAGTTATTCGTGATTTTCTTGCTGTAGGTTCTCAATATATATTTACACTAAGGCATATATTTATATATCTTAGCTAATGCCCTCTTCATGATTATCATCTTCTTCTTCTTCTCATTATTATTATTTTTATATTATTATTATTATTATTATTATTATTATTATTATTATTATTATTATTATTGCTAATATTATCAAAACCGGACCATCTTTAAATGTATGGTTATATGTGCGCAGTGAACAGTGGCACGCTTCCTCAGCAGAGACGGTCTAGTGATAGATTGTCTTTAAGTGAATTAGGGCAAAGATGTCATGACATCACTTATGTCAAGGCCGATGACTATATGAAACTTCTTGATATTCTTTAGGAAAAAACACTGTTCATTGTGCAATATGCTTTGGTAGTTACACATTTCCACTAACTACTAACGGCCGCAATCAGGTTTTGTTCACACAGTTTTCTTTATTAACATATAAGAAATACATACAGAGGAGTCACGTATATTATAAATATTTGATAATGACATAATGTGTGAGAAATAGTGTGTGTGTGTGAAGCCTGAAATAAAACATTTGTGTTATGCTTTCCAAGTATACCAGAACTTATAACATGAAATATATTACAAACGTTTGTATGGATATTTTGCAACACTATTTCATTTTCAAACATTTTGTTAGGTATTACTGCAGGCTGGTACTAATAAAAATGAAGTTAAATTGCAATTTTTAATCAATCAGTGAATCAAATTTATATGTATGGATATATCTGGGCCATCTACATAGGCCTGTCTATATGGATCTGTACAGCTCTGCAACGGTAGATCTGTCATTCTGGCACGGTGGCTGCATTTCCACCTTTAATCCAACTGAGGAAGAGTTTATGTTAGATAAATATCAATATGCATGGAAACTTAGATTTAATCTTGCCTTGTTTAATCTAAAGGAGATACAGGCGCACGTGCACGTGTGTGTGCGTGCGTGCGTGTGTGTGGAGGGGCGCTTCTTTAATGATGTACAACCTGCTCGTGGTTTACTCCCTACAGAACTGACATTTATGGATGACAGGTTTTAGTATTTTATATCAAACGAATCAAGGAGATTGGCTTAAATGGCGACCAGTTATATGTGTGCCGACTTATGACTGGTTAACATTTGAAAGTACCTGTTACTTATTCTGTATTGGACAGTGCACAAAACCTTTTAATTACCTAGGATGTCACCAAATGGCATGAGCCATATGAAAATAAAACTGTAATTGCTCATGATGTATTGGGCACATGTTTTGAAAATCATTCTGTAAGTAGTATGTATCTAAAGACCTTAATATTTGTTTTTCCAAACGATGAACTTTTACAGTTAAATCGCATATTAAAAAGACCGCCTTTTTGTACAACAATAATATTATTATTCAAAATAACAATAAAAAGAAGTAAAATGAATGAATGAATGAATGAATGAATGAATGAATGAATGAATGAACTGGTATATACAACTTTGCAAATAATGTTGCATGCTTATTCAGCTGAATGTTTGGTAGCATACAATAACTTTTAGAAACAACTTTTTCTTTAATTAAGGTGTCATTATTTATTAATAAAAGTCTGAAAAACGAAGGCCAAAATACGAATCGCTGAATCACAGAATTACTTTGAAAGCTTCCGTCTACTAAACATTTAAAATATTTGATTTTAAAATATATTCCTTTTATATTTTTTGAGATATGTTCTTACACAAAATAAATAAATTTAATTCAAAGATAATCCAAGAGATGTACGATTATCTATCTATCTATCTCTTTGTCTGTGTGTGTGTGTATATATATATATATATATATATATATATATATATATATATATATATATATATATATATATATATATATATATACATGCACCTGACCATTTTTAATTGGAATTATTATTATTCTTTGTAAGTATTGTTATGAGTTTACGTACTTTCAAATGCAGCTCTGTTTTTTCCCAAATAACGAAAGGAAATCAAACTTTAAAAACTATTTTTATGGCAGCAAAAACATCCGTGTTCCAAATAAACGCATCCAGGATAACGATGTCCAGAAAAATGAACTTCCATACAGCTGCTCGGAAAATTATGAAAATACAAGCGGTATTTGGTTTATTTCAAGTTTACATTCGTAAGCCAGTCCAAATGATATGGATGGACTTTTCTTGTGGGGCCATCTGATCAGATGATTATTCACTAGTGAAAGATGCCATAAAAACTTCATCATAAAATGGACTTCATCTTATTTTCCCTTCACAAAAGAAGTATAAAATGTTTATGACTGCATTTACTAATCTGAATCTGACATATAATCATTCCATGTACAAGGCATATAATGCAAGGACCAATTAGTCAATCATTCAATTACATAATTAATTACTTCTTTAACTATGTGTTTACAAACTAAAAAACATTAATACTAAAGTTTTGATATTGTTATGTATGACAAAGTGCACTATTCGCTTTTTATGGAAATTTCATCCCTTTAGGAAAATCATAACTGACTATTACATAGAAAATGAAAAGATTTACTTAATCTTTTCATTTGCTATGTAATTATTTTCAAAGTTGAATGTCACATTTGCTTCTAAAATTAGTTTCGACAGACCCTTTAGAATACATAGGTCCACACAATATATTTTCGTTATAGAATACATAGGTCCACATCATATTGCTTTCGTTATATAATAAATAGGTCCGCACCATATTGTTTTCGTTATAGAATACATAGGTCTACACCATATTGGTTTTTTTTATAGAATGCATTACGTCCACGCTATATTGTTTTTGTTATAGAATGCATATGTCCACACCACATTGACTTTGTTACAGTCAGTATGTTTCATAAATCTTAAGTTCCTTTTTATTATAGTGTTTTACAAATATATACAAAGTTGTTTTATATGCTTTATGTACAAATAAGTAAACCATATAATCTAATAGATGTATATTGTACAAATAAGTAGAGCACGCTATCTAAATAGTTGTATAGTGCACAAGTACGTAGACCACACTATCTAAATAGCTGCATATTGTACGAATAAGCAAACCTCATTATCAAATACGTAGACGACACTATCTAAATAGCTCCATATTGTACAAATCAGATGACCACACAATCTAAATAGCTGCACATCGTGCAAATAAATAGACAACACTAACTAAATAGCTGGGTATTGTACAAATAAGTAGACAACACTAAATAGCTGCATATAGCAAAAATTAGTAGACCACACTATCAAAATAGCTGCATATTGTACAAATACGTAGACCACACAGTCTAAACAGCTGCACAGTGTACAAATACGTAGACCACGCAGTCTAAGAGCTGCATATTGTACAAATACGTAGATAACCATATCTTTATAGCTGCTTATTGTACAAATAAGCAGATCACACTGTCTAAATAGCTGTATAGTAAACAAATACGTAGACCATGCTATCTAAATAGCTCCATTTTGTACAAATAAGTAGATCACACTATCTAAATAGCAGCATATTCTACAATTAAGTAGACCACACTATTTTGATAGCTGCATATTGTACAAATAAATAGACCACACTAGCGAAATAGCTGCATATTGTAAAATTAATAGGCCACGCTCTCTAAATAGCTGAATAGTGTACAAATGAGTAGACCGCACTATCTAAATAGCTGCATATTGTACAAAAAGTGGAGGTGCATATTGTACAAATGAATAGTCCACGCAATCTAAATAGCTGCATAGTGTGCAAACGAGTAGACCACGCTAATTAGTTGCATAGTGTACAAATGAGTTGACCACACTATCTACATAGCTGCATAGTGTACAAATGAGTAGACCACAATAAACATAAACTATCTACATACAAGTACTAAGAATCTAAATGAAGGCTTTAATTTCACAAACAATGGGACATAACTTCATCCTGACTAGATATTTCTGCGACAGGTTTCTTTCCCTAGATTAAGTCAAATTTGATTTCGTTTTGCCAACCAGATTAAAATAACTTTGCACAACGTTGCAGAAGTCTGAACTAAATCAATTTTGGACGAAAACTGACAAGTGCAAAAGAATGTTCTTTAAATACCGGATTTGCTAAAATGTAAATATTTCAAAACAGGCATTTGTATACTATTGTATAATATGTTAAAATAATATCCTTTGATTTTTGGTTTGATAAACACAAAAGAAGGTATGTTCTTCTCTTTATTTTGTCTGTAATTTATTATTTGATCGCATCCGCGGTCTGGAAAAAGGAACCCTTGGATCTCGAAAGCGCATAGCCAGTTCTCCGATTTCTGCTTTGTCCTTTGTCAGATTCGTAAATGAAGTCGTAATATATAGTCTCAGGATAGACATGCTGTATTTGAGGCTTGATACGTAACAATATATACCAAAATTCCAAACTAAACAAACTTGCTATTGTCCCAATTTGTGGCCATCACCGTGAAATTGGATGATATCGTCTTCATAGTTCCATTATTAAGTTCATCTCACTTGATTCAGGGCGTCTTGATTTGTGAAACTGTTTGGCACATTAACGTTGTTTGCATTGTATGCATGTGCTATTGTGCGGGAGATGAACATTAACTTCTGCTGTTCTTATCTAATTTATTAGTGACTTTGACTATAGTACTCTATATAGGCACATGTATTTTGAAGTGATTCAAGGAATCCTTGTTTCAAGACAAACAAAGAGAAAGAAAATACGGAAGAATTTAAACAAGTTAATACAAAAATATAGGAATAATAAAAGTGTAACTCGAAAATCATTTTGTAGGTTTAATGTTGTAAACTTGCATGATAAAAGTACTTAAAATTATTTAAAATACCCTGACATACAACAACCCTATCTAAAATACCCTGACAGACAACAACCCTATCGAAAATTCCCTGACAGACAACAACCTTATCGAAAATTCCCTGACAGACAACAACCCGATCTAAAGTTCCCTTACAGACAACAACCCTACCTAAAATTCCCTGACAGATAACAACCCTATCTAAAATTCCCTGACAGACAACAGCCCTATCTAAAATTCTCTGACAGACAACAACCCTACCTAAAATACCCTGACAGACAACAACCCTATCTAAAATTCCCTGACAAATAATAACCCTATTTACAATACCCTGACAGACAACAATCCTTTCTAAAATTCCCTGACAGACAACAACCCTATCTAAAATTCCCTGACAGATAATAAGCCTATCTACAATACCCTGACAGACAATAACCTTATCTAACATACCCTGACAGGCAACAGCCCTATCTAAAATTCCCTGACAGACAACAGCCCTATCTAAAATTCCCTGACAGACAATAACCCTATCTACAATACCCTGACAGACAATAACCCTATCTAAAATACCATGACAGACAATAACCCTATCAAAAATTCCCTGACAGACAACAGTCCTATCTGAAATACTCTGATAGACAACAAATCTATCTAAAATTCCTTGACAGACAACAACCCTATCTAAAATTCCCTGACAGACAACAACCCTATCTTAAATACTCTGATAGACAACAACCCTATCTAAAATTCCCTGACAGATAATAACCCTATCTACAATACCCTGACAGACAACAACCCTATCTAAATTACCCTGACAGACAACAATCCTATCTGAAATTCCCTGACAGACAATAACCCTATCAAAAATTGCCTATGCAAAACGTCAAAAATCCGGTCGTTTATAAATCTTGTATATCTCAGCTTATACACATTCATTTTTCATAATGAAAATGTCATTATAAGGTCGTTAGGTTAATATACCGATGGGGTAACATATTTCTTTGCATTTCCTGCTGACATATATCCTTACAATGCCATTGCATACGTATTTCTACAATATAGTTTAGACGCTCTAATATAGATCGTATCTAAGTTCTATGTTCAGTGTAAGACAGTTTCGTTTCCTTTGATCGAGACAAATTATTGTTACATATTTTGGACTGCTCATCACAAATTGTTGTGTCATTTTTCGGTCTGATATTTTTTTCAATAAACACGCATATTTAAATGGATTTAGTAAATTTGGTTTGTTCGAAATAAATATTTACTTTTCTGTGGGTTAACTGAGAGCATATTGTTCGGATGTACACATCTGAAATTTTAATTTTGTTAATATATCATCCAGGACAAGCGGTGAGGATTGTAAGAAGGGTTTATCATCAGTAAAAAGTGATCACAACCGAGCTAAACTCTTGATCATTACAAATTGTTAAATGAAGAAAAAGGGTCTTTTAGACATACTGTATTTGAGGCTTGATGCATAGTATTGTATTCACTACTGAGAAAAAGTCTTTTTATAATTACAATTTTCTCTCTACTGACAAAGAGCCTTAATGTCATATAAAGTGCTCCTTGTTAAGAAAATGTTCTTTTGTTATTACATAGTACTTATTACTGATAAATGCATATCGTTATCATAGTAATGCGATATTGATTGCTAGATTACGCTGAGTTGTCAGCATCAACATATTTGGATCATTACGAGACGTGAAGAATCGATCGTAATCCGGATTTCTGATGCTGAGAAAACCTAGCCATCAAGACTGAATTACTATTATAATTATATTTTGTGATATAAATAGCAATTTTCAGACAATTTAATAAAAATCATTATACGTAACTGAAAACAAACAATTGCTTAACATTTCAACTTTGTTAGTATGAGCTTCATCCTAAAGCATGAACTGAATCGCATATTGATCAGGTGATATGCGCATGAAAATCGAAGTTTATGAATGAAGCTCGTGAAACAACACTCATTTTCACTACGATCAATGTTAGCAACACGAATTATTAGACGCAAAGAGCAGTAGATCTGTACATGTGATTTACAGTTATTGTGCAGTTCTCAAAATTTGCACCACGGAAGATTTTAACAGCCGAATGACTCTGAAAGTTCTTTCCACGTCAGGCTAGAAGCGGACTGAGGGGACCGAGGGGAACCTGGCATGGGAATTGCAGCATTATTTGACGGTTATTGGCAACGAAATCGGCCACATTGTTCGAACATGACGATGTAGATATTTTACAGAGAATGTTACATATTTATTATTGCATGACAAGTAATGATACGGCATAGATGTCCACGCTTGTACAGCTATAACGGGGAAATATCGACGGGAAAATTAGTTCCAGCCTCGCTGGAGACGATGGGTGATATGGGTTTAGAAAACAACTTTCTGGCTTGAAGGAAATGACGGAGAAAATTCAGATTCTGTCTTGAGTATTAAAAACGTGGATGGACAATAAAAGGCCTTATCGTTACAAGATGGCTACCGCTGAAAAAGATTTTTATTTTATGATTACAAAGCCCACTACTGACAAAGAGACTTAAAATAACTCGTTACTAAGAAAATGGCTTATTATTAATGAATAGTACTTCCTGCTTAGAAAAGGTCTTATTGTTATAAGATGTATACCGCTGAAAAGGTTGTATCATTACATAATGCTCGCTACCAAGTAAAGGTCTATTATGATTACAAACTGCTCATAACTGAGAAAACAAGATCTTATTGTTATTATTATCATTACAATGTGCTAACTGCTAAAAAATGTTGTGTTGTCATTACATAAAGTGCACACCAAGTGCCTAGCAGGTAAGTAATTGACAAGTGCCTGACAGATGAAACCTCCAACCGCATTTTCCCTGGAAAAATTTATCCCAATGGTTTGTTTTTGTTTTTGTTGTTGTTTGTTTGGGTTTCTTGTTTGGTGGTTTTGGTTTGTTTTTTTTTTTGTTTGTTTTTTTTTTACCAAAGGTGGTTGCTTATTTATATAATACTTATATACCATGTGAATTCAAGTTAAAAGTCCTTTACCTACATTTAAGGCCAACATAGTTGTTTTTCATATTCTCCCCTCATTAGTATGTCTTTAAAGTAAACTGTAAAACGTTATTCCAATCTATGCTAATAAGATACCATTTGATATTTTCATATGACTGAATGTTATCATTGTATCATTAACAATTTTATTGTTTACATTACTATACCATCATTACTTACACTGTCCACATTATAAAATTAAATAATGTTGTTTATGGGAGAGCTCGAAATAACCGTATGCGTGTTGCGCAATCCCCTATAGATCTATGTGTATATCGTGTAATTTCCATGATGACTTCTGGAAAGAACTACTATTTATATCAAATAACGCATTAATAATAAAAGTGCCCAATACTGAGGACACATTTTATGAAGACGAACTGCTTGCTAATGAGAAACGATCTTATTAGCATTAAAAGTACTCACTGAGAGGGACATCGTATAATCAATTTGTACTGCTCACTATTGAGATAAACATATTACAGTTACGAACTTGATACTGCTACTAAAATGTCATATTGTAGTTATGAATTGCGCACCACTCTGAAGGCCTCTTGTTATCATTAAATAAGTGTTCACTACCGAGAAAACGTTTTATTATGATTACGTTGTACTCATTACCTAGAAAACGTCTTATTATGATTACGTTGTGCTCACTACCGAGAAAACGTCTTATTATGATTACGTTGTACTCACTACCGAGAAAACGTCTTATTGTGATTACGTTGTACTCACTACGGAGAAAACGTCTTATTATGATTACGTTGTGCTCACCACCGAGAAAACATCTTATTGTGATTACGTTGTGATCACTATTGAGAAAACATCCTGTTATAATTACCTTGTGATCACTACCGAGAAAACGTCTTATAATGATTACGTTGTACTCACTACCGAGAAAACGTCTTACGTTGTTCTCACTAGCAAGAAAACGTCTTATTATAATTACGCTGTGATCACTACCGAGAAAACGTCCTATTATAATTACGTTACACTCACTACCGAGAAAATGTCTTATTATGATTACGTTGTGAGTCAGAAACGAAACTTTCAAACAAGCGCATGCATGAATGTGATATTCGCAATGTCAACAACATATGTGAATGACACATTAATTGAAAATACCTTTCTGATCATTGAAACAGTTATTTAGGAGAAATGTTTGTAACTGGCTGAACAGGCTGTCACACAGCAGCTGCTTTGCATTATTCCAAGTTTTTATTTTTGGTAAATTGTTTCGGATTTAGGCTAGCAATAGGTGCTATACAGGTCATAGCATATATGGGGTCACTACAAATAACATGGAAGTGACAGAGCATAAACATGTCTTCTTTAGCTGGTAATAAGAGTGGCAAAATTTCACTTACATTTTTTAATCTTGAATTTCCTCAAAATGTACTTTCTTAGATGAGCAATGTCATGGGTTCTAAAACTTGATTACACACCGCCAAATTGTTCTGTAATTTCTACTACATATCCAAATGCAATAACATTCTCCTTATTGCATTCAAGATGAAAAGAACGTGATATTCCACAGTGTCTTTATGATAATTACAACTGAAGTAGTTCATATTGTCCTCACATTATGATTCCAAACATTCAATGACAGAACAAAAGCACCCAATTAGCTGTGTCAACATGCGTCCCTCACTGCTCAAATCACACGCACTTTGCGTGGAAACGACACGGCTAAATCCAGTCCATAATTAGCGGAATTGAGTATAATTCACAAAACGAACCAAAATCCATTCATTTCAGACCAACTGGAAAAGTTGTTGCAATGTGCTTTCATTCACAATATGACTCTAAATTTCAATATTAAGTAGTCCAAAACGACAATTCCCTTTGAAACTAATGCGGAGCGCGCTACGAAATTCAAATGTCGCTGGGCGGTGCTATCTGCGCATTAATATTTTAATTGTGTATTGATGAATCTATTGATGAATGTCGTTGTGTGTTTATTTTGGAATACAGCATACATTAAATTACTTTGTTTCTTGTGGCGGATCTTTTTTTTAATAATTATGCCTTAGTTAGAATAACAAAATGAGTATATAATAAAAAAAAGTTAACTGCATCTGAGAAAACGTCTTATTATAATTACGTTGTGCACACTAAACGAGAAAACATCTTATTAAATTTCGTTGTGCTTATTAATGAGAAAAGATCTTATTATAATTACGTTGTGCTTATTAATGGAAAACATCTAATTATAATTACTTTGTGCTTATTAATGAGAAAACATCTAATTATAATTACGTTGTGCTTATTAATGGGAAAACATCTAATTATAATTACGTTGTGCTTATTAATGAGAAAACATCTAATTATAATTACGTTGTGCTTATTGATGAGAAAACATCTAATTATAATTACCTTGTGCTTATTAATGAGAACACATCTAATTATAATTACGTTGTGCTTATTAATGAGAAAACATCTTATTATAATTACGTTCTGCTTATTAATGAGAACACATCTAATTATAATTACCTTGTGCTTATTAATCAGAAAACATCTTATTATAATTACGTTGTGCTTATTAATGGGAAAACATCTAATTATAATTACCTTGTGCTTATTAATGAGAAAACATCTTATCATAATTACGTTGTGCTTATTAATGGGAAAACATCTAATTATAATTACGTTGTGCTTATTAATGAGAAAACATCTAATTATAATTACGTTGTGCTTATTAATGAGAAAACGTCTAATTATAATTACCTTGTGCTTATTAATGAGAACACATCTAATTATAATTACGTTGTGCTTATTAATGAGAACACATCTAATTATAATTACGTTGTGCTTATTAATGAGAAAACATCTAATTATAATTACGTTGTGCTTATTAATGAGAACACATCTAATTATAATTACGTTGTGCTTATTAATGAGAAAACATCTAATTATAATTACCTTGTGCTTATTAATGAGAACACATCTAATTATAATTACGTTGTGCTTATTAATGAGAAAACATCTAATTATAATTACGTTGTGCTTATTAATGGGAAAACATCTAATTATAATTACCTTGTGCTTATTAATGAGAAAACATCTTATTATAATTACGTCGTGCTTATTAATGGGAAAACATCTAATTATAATTACCTTGTGATTATTAATGAGAACACATCTAATTATAATTACGTTGTGCTTATTAATGAGAAAACATCTAATTATAATTACGTTGTGCTTATTAATGAGAAAACATCTGATTATAATTACGTTGTGCTTATTAATGAGAAAACATCTAATTATAATTACATTGTGCTTTTTAATGAGAACACATCTAATTATAATTACGTTGTGCTTATTAACGAGAACACATCTAATTATAATTACGCTGTGCTTATTAATGGGAAAACATCTAATTATAATTACGTTGTGCTTATTAATGAGAAAACATCTTATTATAATTACGTTGTGCTTATTAATGAGAAAACATCTAATTATAATTACGTTGTGCTTATTAATGAGAACACATCTTATTATAATTACGTTGTGCTTCTTAACGAGAAAACATCTTATTATAATTAAATTGTGCTGACTGAATGCGTGTAATGATGCAATCCCAACGCCTTGCCTGATTGCAACACATTAAATAATAATAACTTGTAACGCAAATTTTACCACACACTGTACATTAAATATGCAATTTGAATGGATGTATGTCGCGTAAAAAGAAGAGGAGACCTAAATTTCGTAAATTATGAAAATATGCCTGTACAATTACACGCATCCTGCAAGTTGTTACAGCTGTATTATTACTTCGCAAAATGATATTAACGTATATTGCGTGAGACATTTTGGAATGAGATCGAAACTAGATCACAGTAGACAACATTTTGGGGCCAAAATAAATTGTTTCCGATTATGTATGGGCTCTAATACCAGTTCATTTTCTCCATTCCCATTACAGGGAGTACAACCCAGAACGAAGAATGTCAGAACCGTATTACTGTGAACTACCTCCAGAGTTTTGAACACTGAATGTAGTGTGGGTACTAGAATCTAAACGCCGTATACGCACCCTCCACCACATATGAATTGTAGCTGCATCTGGGAAGTATTCTGTACCGAATGATAAAACTTGAACGTCGTAACGTACCTTTTGCAGTTAAATTAATACTCTGCAAGAGACTGACTTGTGCCGCATACGTGGGGGTATATATATATATATATTGGAGCAGAACCAATCAGAAAGCATTTGCATTTACTTGTTCATTTGAAAGGCGGGTGGTTTGGTCAAGTTTCTTCCAGGAGGGCCTTAGGGGGCTCCGCGTGGCTGAATGATCTAAAGCGCGCGCCTTTTCAGATCACTGCTATCTAACCTATGTTCGTGTGGGTTCTAGTCTTGAGCTCGGCCAATGTGGATATGTGAGGAAACATGTCATTAGCTTCCAGTGGGTCGTTTTCTTCATAAACCATTAACACTGACTGCAATGTGTAGCCAGCCTTTCATGCGCTAAAAAGATGGCGTTAAACCCAAAACAACAACAACAACAACAACAACAACAACAACCAGTATGACTTATGATTTATTAATGTTTTAATGATATTGGAAATTTTAAGTAGTGATGAGATATCATACATATTTCATATACGATAACAAAAGAAGAGGTCTAACCCAAGACTGCTATAGTTTATTACAAGATATTCAGTTAATTTGACAAATAGTGGAAATGCAGAACGTCATTCATTTAATCGGGGACTGAAGTAAAACTTCAGATATCCGGGCTCATTTGGAACATATTCTTTGTTCCGATAAAGGAATAAGAACAATACATATTATTAATATGCTTTAATTAAATGGCTTCACGCTTATTGGAGGTCTACTAGGATTATCTATATTGGAATTATAACACTGGTGTGGTGACGAATGGTGTTTAATACATGGTCATGGGAATATAAGTGTCTAGCGGCTTGGATGAAGGCAAATTCCCCTGACCTGGATTGGATTTATACCAGTGTCTTTGACGAAAGTTTATCGCCCGTAACGATATCACTGTCTGCTGATCGACAGTTAATTATGTACGATTGGACAACATAATCATTTAGTTGGACCGTTATGAGTCTTGCGTTATTTTTGATTATCTCTATATGACAATTACACATGTTGTCTTCTCAACACTCGCACGACAGCCGTCAGGAGTAAGGATAAAGTTTATTTCTTTGTGTCCGCCATACAGTGAAGTTATATTCGTTTTCTGTTACTTTGTTCCAAGCTGGCCACATGCTCGGCAGTTTAGTTTTTGTTATAGACACACGTGCTTTGTAATGAGTACAAATTTCGGGATGGGGATGGGGGAATATATACAAACAAACATAATATTGTGATGCACATCTTCAAGCAATGAGAACTATATATGAGGCACCGTTTGCAGTAATTCCGAAAAGTTCAAATAAAGCAATAGTTACTTCTCTTAACTTGTGGCTTGCATTATAAGGGTATAGTTTTCGCATCACTCCCGGTTTGTTGTATTCCTTACCGATTTCAACAACGAAAATCACAAACGATATAAAAAAAAGGCACATTCATCAATTTGTAATTTCTAACATGACTTGTTATCGTGTGTGGGGGTGGGGTGGGGTGGGGGGTGCTAGTGCAGTCATCCTCTGCGCTTTCGATACCAAACGAGTTTCTGCACTAACACGGCGCCTTATTACGTAATTATGGGCTAGTTAATTTTTCTCAGAATAACATAAGTGATGTGGTTCATCATGTTCGGTATTATCCGGACAAACACGTAAATTGCTGTAATGTGGAGAGTTGTCTCCATTTGCGTACAAATTGTATCTCTTGTTAACACACGTTAAAGGCGAATGCATCAATCTTTTTCCTTTGCTTGATTTTCCCAACATGTTTCAATAACTCTTCAGTATGTAATAATTTATGTTAATATTTAAACATTTATTGTGATTTATTACACTTTTCAATCTTGTGTCCGGTTAAGTTACATACCCGTTTCACCAATCCAAAAGTAAGTATGTAACAATTTGGAGCTGCAGCCGTATATAAAAGTGGAACTGAAAACGTTCTGAAAAATCTGTTACTCTATTCAACCTAACATTGAGACCAGAATAGTGTCTGCATAAAGGGTTGTTCATTGGAAGCAATAAATCCAGCCTTCCATCATTGTTTCAGGTAAAATTTCAAGTAACAAACACTAGGAGGATGGGTCTATAAGACAGTGCCTTGGTGGAATGACATCCTTAAACAAGTCATAAAGGCGGAAAAGAGGCATTAAATAGATTCGTATATACTAAAGAATCCAAAAGACTTCCTTGCTTATAAAGAAAAATTAAACATAGCAAAAACGTCATTCTCATTTTGCACGTATGAGCATAATCGCAAATCATTCCAACGCGTTCCAAATACACCGAATTACTATGTAGAAGTATGCTGAAGTACATAATAATTTTAAAGTCATGAGATGGAATTTGATTAGTGATCTATGTTGATGTAAACATGTAATACACACTTAAGATATCGGAATATAAATATCTGACACCATTGTGTTCTTTGTTTGTATTTTTATTATGAATTACAGTTTTTATCCCCTACCTATCCTTAGGCTCGAAAAGAGTCACTCCAGTGCCTGAAAGATCGAGACATTAAAGCATCATGTTTGGGACAAACCAACATTAATGTGTACATTATCGAATTTGAAATCATGTGGAATGGTGTTCAGTGCTTTATAGAAGAAACAAACACAAACAACAAAACACGCGAGTTAGGGAGTTCTCCACCATATTCTAGACGCTTTCATTTTTACATATATTTTCAATTTCTATTTCTTTTTCTGTCTTTAAGTTATGGACGGGACATACTTTTTTCTACATACATTTGTGCAGCAAACACGAGGTAACTGCCATCAGTTATGTCCATGTTCAGCTGATCATACTGGCGAGTACAAGTGTTTATTCTTTCAATTTTTGTCTAGGTTTAGGGAAATGAATAAATATATTTCTTCCATATAGACGATCTAACTATTAACTGTTAGAATTACAAAGCCCCCATTGACTCGTTTTGCAACATTTATTACGTGTCTAGGCTCGTACAAAAGTAACAAGGAAACGAGTGAAGCCAACAAGCTTTGTAAAATATAACAAACAATTTATTTCACTAGAAAAACAAGGTGACAATATGAAAAAGGACTTACGGTTTATGAATCTAATCCAAAATTAATCCTAAAATGAATGAATATAAGTCCTGACAATAAAAAGTCCTAAGTGAATCACAGTTCGAATCCCGATGAAGTTCCAAAATGGAAGGCGATGACGTCTTCTATAACCTGTTTTGTGTTTATGTATCAACAGTTCCTTGTTGAATCATCAAGAATAATAATCCGGCTTTAGAATTCCAAATAATTTCCAATAAATGTCTTTGTCCAAGAATTCGAATGAGCACAAGTGGTTTCCAGGGAAAATAAATTATTAATTCCGAAAAATAAATTTTTTTTAATCAAACTGGCAACAACAGAAAAATACCTTTCAGCATCGAAGGTATATTTTACAACTGAGAAAAAAGAAATCACTATGAACTATGTTTTAAGCCTAACTAAGACGCAATTCAGACCCTCGTGATGGATCACGTGATCACTTGGGCTACAAGTCTAGTATCACGTAGGCCAGATATGACCTTGACTGAAACCAGTGATTCCTTCACTGGGAATGATTCAACAAAAAAAAAAGTTCTTAACCAGAAAGAGAATCTAGGTCACTGATTGATAAAATGTAAACAAGCTACTGACTGTTTTTCAGGCTAAAAAGAATTGAACTGAATTTTCTGAAAAAAAAAATGTCAAATCCAGTGAATAAAGTTACCATTACTATAACATGTAATGGAATAAAATAAAAAATAAAAAAAATTAAAACTAACAAACAAGTAATTAAATTACATATACGTAACACTTCCCACCATAAAGAAAAAGAAAGATTTATATAATAAAGCTTTCTTTTCACAATATGTTAATTATACAGGAGGTAAAAAATTACATAAGAAGAACTCTTATGAATTATACAAAGTGTACAGAAATATTTCTATACACGGGAAAGTGCATCTACTATTAAAATGTCTTTTCCTTTGATGTGCCTGATTTCAATATTATATTCTTGTAACAACAAACTCCACCTTAATAATCACTGAGCGCTGAAAATTACTGTACTTGTTCTATGGACAAAAGTGAATGAAGAACACAGACAGAAAAACAAACACATACACACAACATAGACAAAGAAACACATACCAACTACATAGACAAACACAAATGGCAATCTATTTTTCTTTTCTAGAGATATGGGTGACAATGAAAAGGGTCGTTTGTTTTCTTCTACTTCGTCTTTGGCCACCATTTCTTCAACGATGACTCTTTGGTGAATATTTCCTCTTTTTCCTCAGTAGGGATACAATCTGGATGGCCCAAAAATTCTAAACTTTTCCTGGATCTTCATCTAATCGGTATTGACGCGTTGATAGTAGCATTCTTTCTTCTAAGTCTCCTTTACTTTTTCTCCTCCTTCCAGTTAGCCTTTATTTTCCCAGCTTCCTCTACTATCACTTATTTGAGCAGGCTCATGGCGACTGTTTGAAGTAGTTACTTCCCTTTTAACATGATTTTGGGCATACCATTGAGCCTGTACTTGTTCTATGAGCTGCTCCAACCCTACCATCAAATCCACAGCTTTCTGCAATTTTCTCACTTTACAAGGCCGAGCTGTAGTCATTCTTGTCTGATTGACGACAAACGGCATGACTGCATGTCTATCTGAGATAAGAGTCGCATTCAGCCATGTGCGACTATTTAGTGAACGAACAGCGTAGTACTTAATTTCTCGTAGGTGGGTAATTTTCAGCGCTCACCGACATTTTAATATATGCACTGCATACTATTCAGTTGAATGTGGCAAGGGAGGAGAAGGATTGTCAGGAACCGCACCCAGTAGTAACAGGTAAGTTCCTTTTCATGCCGGGATTGTTGGATCGAAACGTGTCGCACTGCACTAAATTTTGAATGTACAATAACTGCTTTAGGCGATGAGTCGCTGAGAAAGAAGACAGAGTGGTAGGGTCAGGATAGTATGGGGTCATGCCCTTTAGTTTTTGCTTGCATAAAAACCTCTTTTATGAGTCATTAAGTTATGATTTTAGCTTAATTATTGCCACCTTTTGTGGCTGGATCTGATGGTCAGTGTTTTAAGTGTGATTGTACTATGTCATCTAATTTTTTGTGGCAGTTTGATCATGAGCATATATTGGTGCATCTGCAAAATTATGCGGAATTTATGGATTTTTATCGTCTTTTGTGGTTGGGCCTTATGGTATGGGATTTTGCAACTTGATACATTTATTAATATTGGAGTCAGTTTTATGTGACCCTACAGTAGTTGCCTTGTATTGTTTAGTCTAACAATGCCACCTTGTGCTGCGGAGTCTAATTCTCTGGACTTAGGACCACATTGTAGAAGTAATATTTTTGCGCTCCGGATGGACAAAAATTAGGAATGTCGATTGTTTAATTATTCCAATCATTAGCCACCTTGTGCAGCTTAATCTGATGATCTGAGCTTATAACCATCTTATAAGACTTACCTGTTTGTTTGGGTGGTTGGGTCTTTTTATTCGAGCATTTCACCAATGCATGGAAAAATATTGCTTTCAATTTAGAAGACATGCTGGATTACTGTAGAAGAGATCAAGGTGTATATAGATTTTGGTCAGGTTCATATGTCATTATAATTTAAGTCATATTAATGTTATTCGTCATTTTAACCATGTTAATGTTTTAGGTGAGAAACGTGACCTCATATTCCAATTTAATAAGCTTGAGGGAAGGTTCCTTCTCCGCCAGAGCGAGGCCCGTACGCATGTGCGACGCTGTTCCTTAGTGGCCATCCTCCATTTCCTACCTTAGCGGATCGGCACCCTCTCTCCCCACCTAGACCGCAGAGGTCTGACCTATCGCCACTTGTCGATCATGCTGTTCGATCAATCAATCGGTTGGATTGAATTAGACACACCTCCAGATATCGCTTATGCTCCCCAATTTCATGCAACAAGCTGATTGTCACGACAATGAACTGTTTATTATAAATATTTACTAGGTTTGTAATGATTCCTCAATATTTTGATCGAAAATGTTTTACGTATATGTAATTTAATTACAAGTCTTCCACTCATCAGTCAGCTTGATTCAAAATCCTTGTCTCTTCCTACCTGTACCTAATGCAAGAAGAAAGGACACGTTATTTCTAATTGCTTCAAATTGAAATATAAGCATCAGAATCAAGACAGACCTATCCCAAAAGCTCTTATTTGTAAGAGGTCAAGGTCACGGTCATGTGTTGAAAACAATACATTTGTTGGGTCTAATAAACCCCAGTCTGATTTTATTATAGACAATTATGAACCATTGATGTCGAAGGGTTCTATGGGTGATTTGGCCAATCCTATCCCTATTAAAATTTTAGGGGACACAGGAGCTTCTCAGAGTCTTTTATTAGGTACTTTGCCTTTTCTGAGAAGTCTTCTTCTAATGAGAGTGTTCTTATTCAGGGAGTAGAGTGCGGCTTTGTTAATGTTCCTCTCCATTGTGTAAATTTGTCATCAGACTTAGTTTAAGGACCTGTGACAGTCGGAATAGTGTCTTTTTTACCTGTTGCATTCATTTGTTACTAGGCAACGACCTAGCTGGAGACAAGGTTGTGGTTAATCCACTTGTAATTGACAAGCCTTGTTTGGATCAGAAAGTTGATCCTATTGAGAAAGAATTCCCTGATTTATACCCAGCTTGTGCAGTTACTAGAGCTATGGCAAAGAAAGCTCTTGAGAATGATTTTGATAAGGAAAGTATTCCTTTTGCTGACACATATATTGGTCAGGCTTTTGATGAGGTCACTTTCACTCCTTGTTTGGATCAATCAAAAAGGTATTGATAACAGTGATCCTCTTTTAACTACTCATTCTCTTTTCTCAAATCAGGGTGATAAACGACAATCACTTGACGTCGAACAGGAAAAAGATCATGAGATCTCCTGTTTGTTTCAGAGGGCCATTAGTGAAACTGAAGCCACTGAAGTACCTGTCTGTTATATCATTAGAAATTGAAATCTTATGAGAAAATGGAGACCTCCCGAGGTACCTGCTGGTGACGAGTGGTCAGTGAACTATCAAATTGTAGTTCCAAAATCTTACAAACAGGAAATACTTTGTTTGGCCCATGAAACTCCTCTGGCTGTTCATTTAGGGATTTATAAAACTTATCACAAGATCTTGAATCACTTTAATTGGCCAAAAATCAAAAATGATGTTTGTAAATACTGTAGATCTTGTCATACTTGTCAAATGGTAGAAAAACCCAATCAGAAGATACCTAAGGCTCATCTGCAACCTATTCCTGCATTTGACGAACCATTTAGCAGAATTATGGTAGACAGTGTTGGTCCCTTACCTAAGTCCAAGTCAGGCAACCAATTTTTGTTGACCATTATGTGTGCGTCAACAAGATTCCCAGAGGCAATTCCTTTGAGGAATATAAAAACTAAAACAATAGTAAAAGCTTTGATCAAGTTATTTTTACTCAGTTTGGCCTTCCCAAATCTGTCCAATCGGATCAAGGGTCAAATTTTATGTCTGGAATTTTTCAGCAAGTGATGCACGAATTAGGCATTCAACAATTTAAATCTTCTGCCTATCACCCTGACAGTCAAGGGGCTTTAGAAAAATATCATCAGACTTTGAAAAATATGATTCGATCATATTATTTTGATACGGGTAAAGATTGGGATGAAGGCATTCATTTACTTTTGTTTGCTGTTAGGGAGTCCGTTCAAGAATCTTTCGGATTCAGTCCCTTTGAACTAGTTTTCGGACATAATCATGCAGAATCGCAAACATTTGATCGTATATTTTCCAACGTTCTGCCATATAGTAGAGATCATACATTGTTTAAACCCTTGACTGACTTTCCTCCTTCCAGACCAGCTTGTGTCGCCTCCATTATGTAGGTCACTTGAGCTAGCTTGGCAGCAAGATTACACTGAAGCCTTTGATGACTGAATCAAAAGCTGATTTATTTTATGATTTCTCTTGAAAGAGGTTTAGTTGCACATAAATAATTGTTGTAAGCGACATATCAAGCTGAAGGGCATCGCACGCTCCCAGTACTGCTATTTTGAGATTTCCTCGCTTTTCATGAGTACGCATAAATAAGACTACCTCGTTACTATACCAATGTTACACTCTCTTACATATCTGTGAGAGTGCCCGTTTAATCGATATGTGCATGGAAGAGAAACTTTGATAGGTTCATTCAACAGCGTGAGAGGGATCACCATGGTGAGAAAAATGTACTCGCGCTCGCAGTGACTGGTTAAGTAGGTTCATTCATATTCATGAAAGTTGATCATTCTCCTCATGGGGGGCCACGGGTAATGAAGGAGAGTAGCGGATTTTCGCCCATGGCTTACGACGATGCCAGAGAGTGTATCACCAGATCCAGCTGGAGAAAACGTATTAATATGAAATGAAGCTACTTGGAAAATCTTCATTATGCAACAGGAAACATACTAGAGAGGTATTATGTTTCGCCCACTAGGAACATAGCTATGAACTTTATCCCCAAGTTATAATTCTCTCTCTCTCTCTCTCTCTCTCTCTCTCTCTCTCTCTCTCTCTCTCTCTCTCTCTCTCTCTCTCGTGCACACACCAATGACGTTTACCTTCCATATGATTAATTTAAAACGGGAGTAAATATGAAGAGTTCATATTACAGGTGACTCGGAGGATTACACTTCTTAAAATACTGAAGTTTGTCCTATTCTTTCTAATATTTGCTCATACAGCATGCAGAATAAATAGAAGATAACGCCACTCATTAATAGATCCCGTTTTAGTACCACGCGATGAATTATAGCCGGTATTAATTAAGGATGAGAAACTTTCCTGTTTATTATATACCAGAATTGTTCCAGAATCGAAGTGTAGAAGATTAAACTCATTCTTCGGCACAAGACGCTCACCCCACCCAGTTTTGTAAATTCTCCTCATTTTCATAGGCGGAGCGTGTAAATGGTGTATGATCAGATTTCCTTATGAAAGATTAATTTCAATGACCGAAATGTAAGGAAGTTTATATTTATTTGTTCTTGTTCAGCAAATACTTGTTTTTGTTGCAGCAGGTACAACTTTTGTAGGCACTCACAATCAAGCGTCCCATTTCATGATGGAACATTGATGTAAGGATATATTTATAACAAGGGAAAACATAGAAATGACAAATATATAAAATTTATTTCGCCTGTACGTTTCTCTATTTCACACGTAAGAATATAACAAAAATTAGTTTACAATTTATGCACGAATAACAAGACTTCCAATCGCTCAAATAATTCCTAAATTAAAACAAGTCCTAGGGTGGAAATATGCATTGATAACTTTGTTAGATAATATTTCAACTAGAATAGAATCATTGAAGAAAATACATTTAAGAAAGTGATTGACTGTGAAATTGATAATACAAATTACTAACTTTTTTAGATAATAATTTTTCAGAAAAGACAGAATCAAAGGAGAAAACTCATTTATTGAAGTCGTTGGCTGTGAAATTAAAACATACACTTTACCAACGTTTTCAGATAATTTTTCAAACGGGATAGAATCAAAGAAGAAAATGTATTTAAGAAAGTCGTTGACTGTGAAGTTGAAAAATACACTTTGCTAATATGTTTAGATATTTTTGGAGCGTTAGAGAATCGAAGGAGAAAATGCATTTAAGAAAGTCGTAGACTTTGAAATTGTATTAGTTATTCAATAACACATTAATTTTTGATATCTTTTATCATCTGAAATCTTTTTTATCCTTATTTAAGATAAAGTCACCATCTGTGTGAAACATGTTAGAAAGTTATAATTTGACACACACATGGATTATAGTTAAGAACACAAACAAGAAATTATTGTACATCACTATCTCTCTCGTGCGCACACCTATTTACCTTCAGTATGATTAATTTACAACGAGAGTAAATATGAAGATTTTAATGCAGTGTATTACAGCTGACTCGCAGAATAACCATTCCTAATATGTTGGTATTGTGCCTACTTTAATGAATGTTTGCAGGTAGACATACGGTACATATAATACTTTACAATTAATGTACACATGACAAACTTTAAAACAAATGTGCAATGAAAACATATCTTTGTGTGGAAAGACACACTGTTAATTTTTCTTTTGAAATAGAATCAAAGACGAACAATCATTCAAGAACATTGTTGACTGTGAAACTGAATTCTCACATACACATTAGAGGGTTATGTAAATATACTCGGTCTTAATAGCTTTCACAATCAGAATCTTGTTCATCTATGTTTTATGGAACTAGAAAGTCCCATAATGTTTTATGTTGAGCCTTTGACATTATCTATGACGAGATCAACTATTCGACAACCAGAACGAGAAACACAATCTTTAATGTGCTGGCGTGGTTCCTATTCGTATGGGTGATTGTCTACAAATGCATAAGTATATATGATTTTATTTTACAATTTATACCAAACTTCTAATCAACTTATATGATTAGTAAGATTAATATAAGTCCAAGAGTGGAAATTAAGATAACTGTTAGATAACATTTTTCAACCGGGATAGAATCAATGATGAAAATGCATTAAAGACAATCTTTTACTGTGAAACTGAGCTCATACATACACATTAGCGCTTATGAAAATATTATATATTTTATTTGAATAATTTTTACAATCTGAAATCATTTTCATCTTTCTTTAGAAGAAAACTCAGCTTAATTTGTGCTAGTATATTCAGGAATATGGCCTTATGTGAATATCTCTTTAATGAGTGCATCTAAAGTGAGACTCTTTGAAATGCTTATATCAAACTGATGCACAAACACCAAACTCTCTCTCTCTCTCTCTCTCTCTCTCTCTCTCTCTCTCTCTCTCTCTCTCTCTCTCCTGAAAAGAGTGATATTCAGATTCAAACAGGTGGACACAAAAGCCTTGGCAACAAAATCATTTTTTTCTGTCCTCAGTTAAAACAAGAAAGAAAGTTCTCATTTAGATACAGTCAGGAACAGTGTACAATGCATTTATGACGGTCTCAGACACAATCAACAAAAAATCAGTAGAAATGAAAATGAAAAATCCCAAAGTTTGGTATATGGTCAATAGAAGAGAAATACTTAACTGCAGCAATTCAAAAGCAATGATACGTTTAGCTATGTAATTTTGATTATAAAAAAGAATCCACACTTCTGTAGTATCCCTTCTTTAATCAAACAATTTGTAGGAAGATCTATGTGAAACAGGACGAGTAAAAAATTCATAAACTGCAACACCAGCAGCCACTTGAATAATAATATTCATTTCGCCCCCTGGGGTATAATTTCTATTGAAGAGTGGGTTAAGGATTAGTTATACTGTATGCGTGATTGGGATACATGTGATATGTTCGAGTTGGGCATTAGTGTATAAATCGATGACTCTTTAGACGTCGATTTTTTTCTCTGTCAATACACCCTCTGAGTTCTCCACCATATGATACCAATGATATTACACAAGAGAATATTATCTGATTTATTGTATTACCGTGATTTTCTTACCCAATTTTTATTTCATCGATTCGCTTCCTCCTCCCCCCTCCCCGCACTTATTTATTTACCTCTCTGCTTCTTTATTTATGCCTCCCTCTCTCTGTTCACACACACATACATATGCACACAGAGACTGCATATCAATAGTTTTGGTCTAAGACAATTCACTAGGTTTTAAAGAAATATATATGATTATTATAAGATTAATGTATTTTGACTGTATGGGCAAAGAACTTGAAATGTTCTGGATGCGAACTTGTTTATAATAAGACGAAATCCTTGAATTAAAATAACCCACATTTTAAAAAAATCTTTCCTACATTCAGAGAGAGAGGGAGACTCTTTAGGGTTAATCCAGACACCTCATTTTCATCTGCCTTATATTTTCATGCCTTTTATGATTGGAAGTTCCTAAATGAAAATGCCCTTTCTAACACTGAATATTTCTTTATTGCTTTCATAGATCAATAACACCTTTAGCGGAAACATCAATTGAGAGCACAATAAACGCATTTTTGTATATAATATAGCCTGTCTATTTTACCTGTTTGCATACAATATACCCTGATTATTTACATATTTGCATAATTAATTCCCTGACTATTTACATATTTCTATACAATGTACCCTATTTACATATTTGCAAACAATATACCCTGACTATTTACATATTTGTATATAATAAACGTCGACTATTTACATATTTTCATACAATATACTAACGTCAACAATTCAGATTATCATTGGTCTAGAGGTTTTGCAAACTATGCAAATATCAGCATGAAACATAACTATAGTCAGCTTGGTCCAGCACGCCAACGTCTTTTCTTCACAAAAAGTCCAACTGACTTAAGCTCATTAGAAAACTTTGCGAGTCGGTGTATATTGTTTTGCGTTTTCATTTTTTTTTCTGAAGTTATTCAAGAAGTATGCTTTTATCCAAGTCATAATGTATGTATGTATGTATGTATGTATGTATGTATGTATGTATGTATGTATGTATGTATTTATGTATGTATGTATGTATGTATGTATGTATGTATGTATG
>JAECUM010021589.1:0-97042 GCA_016617855.1 Megalonaias nervosa | reverse complement strand
ATTTGTATCAGAAATAGTTAATCCCTGTGATGAGTGAATTATCATATCATACCCTAACGTCCACGGAGATTTATCCATCGTTAACACGTTCTCAACTGTGCTAACATCAACAACAACATCATTAAGTACAAGTTTTTGTTTCTCATTCGTTCCTGGAATATCAACTTTTATATTCTGTTTTCGTGTATCTGCTGGGCGATAACAAAGCGGAACAGGTAAATCCGAAAATTTTTCCTTGTGCAACAGAAATAATTTCTCCTCAAGTGTACCACGAACTATCTTCCAACTTGCGACTATCAAATCAGTAGGCGTCCATAAATTCCAAAAATTATTCATCGGAGTTTCTCAAATTATTTCACGCATTGTCTTACACTGAATTCTATCTGGTTGCAGTCTGATCAATCTTTTAAATTTTTTCAGCGGTTCATCAATAGCTCTATGATCATCAGTTATCTCCTCATAATAATCTACAAATTTTTTCAGCCATTCATGTGGAGATGATCCAACAAAAGGTGGTGGTTGACCATGATCACCACACATGATAATCGCAGTATTCCTTGTTAATAACCAATCAAGAAATATTTTTAATACCTCCAACGATACCATACAGATCTCATCCCAAATAATAATCTTAGGAATATGTCTCTCACCCATCCGCTCAGGAGTCCACATATCTCCCTTCCATAGAAAGAAACTGTGATATGTACACGAATTAACTCCACGTTCATTCATTTCTTGTGCAAGTCTATGTGTGGGTGTCAAAACAATCATATCGGCTGATTTATTTAATCGTCAAAATAATTCAATCGCACGTGTTGTTTTACCAGAACCACCGCACCCGTTAAGATAAACAGTCTTATGACAGGTTACAGAATCAAACACAGATGGAGCCGATGATAATTCCGATAAATGATTATTTTTATAAAATATTTCCTCTGGTCTGTAATCAGCTGATACAGAATAATTAAGAATTTGTTCTCGTTTTATTCTCCATGATCCCCAATCAGCGTCAATGTAAATTTTTAACTGTTTCAGTGATTCTGTGTATTTTTTATTGATATAAAATGAATCTGTTGCGACTCTAACCGCAGTATCAGAAAATCTGTTTATCATCGATAATAAAATTATCGAAACATACACAAGCATCGAAGATCTTAAATGAGTAAACTGCGGTGATTCTCCCTTGGTGTAACTCACAATTGTACCTAATTTGCTTCCGTCGGACAAACAAGCATTTTCACGGTTTACAAATGTATTTTTCTCTGCTGCATCAGCAATTATAAAATCCAATTCAGCATCATCGATGATTAATCTTATGCAATGTCATTTATGATCATGCGATCCACCGTGGGTGAATTTACCTATTATTTTCCTACCGAGATCCTTTGCAAGTTTATTTTCATAATCAGTTATATCAGAATTTTCATCATCGGAATATTTTTTTTGTTCTGGTAACCAAACTTGTTTCTGCGAATTATACGATATAATTGCCTCACTGAACATCGAAGATATTAAAATACCTGAATCAATCAAATATCGCAGTAAAACTGTTGGAACCAAGCCTCGTTCTGAAAAATGTCTTCCAAACCAAACATAAACAATCGGATGAAGATTTTGAGCGAACTCGAAGGACAAAATTTTTGCAAATCCAGTTAAATCGAAATCTGGTAAAGGTCCATTTATCGCCACTCTTGTCATCTCATGTGTCGGATGTCCAAAACGATCAAAATATCTGGAACATTCTCCATACCCGAGAAAACTTCCGGGATAACATGCAACTGTGTCGACGGAAATAACATCTTTGTAATTATATTTCGTATTCCATAATCCGCCATGGCTGTACTCGACACAACTATGTTGGATATCTTCCAAAAAATCCCATTTCATCAGAAACCAAGAATTTTTCTTCGCTGCGAAATGTGCAGCAACTGATGGAACAGTAAAACAATTACTCGACAATTGTTCAACAACAACAGTATCATTGGTATATTTCATCACAAGATTTTTCATTTCCTCGTGAAGAAATTCCATACGATAAAGATCTCCATTAGGCCAAACAAATTGATCATATTTCCCTTCCTCGGAACTTTGAAACAACCAAACAGACACAGGATCGTTCTTACTTATATTTCTGATAAAATCAAACATATTGCCGTTATAGAATTTAACAGTTCGATCTCGTGGAAATATTGTTACCGATGATGTCCACGCGTGTGCATTATGATCAGTTATTTCTATCGGAGCTCCTTTCGACGTGTATTTCGACTTGTACAAAATTTCTCCTATTACTGTTTTTACTGTTATGGGGAATTTTAATTTTCTCTCCAAATTTGCAACATCGCTGATAGACGCGCCGGTCTCCTTAACTGTCTCAGCCCAATCATTTATTTTTTTGCGTCTTAAATCAGTTAAACCGTTTCCTTGTTTTGCATTTGCAAAATGTTCTGTAACTCGGTCAGCAACACAATTCAGGCGAGAAATTTTCATTAGTAAAAATTTATCGTTGGGTTTATCATTTAGTGGATATATCGCATAAACAACTGTCGTTACAGGATATGCTTGTTCATAATAAGGTTTATCAATTCCAGTCAGTATTCCTGGTTTTGAATTTTTATTTATCATTGCAATACCTCCACTATGACCCTGACGAACAGGATCACGTTTGTCTTGGATAATCCATGTGTCGTTGTCTGTCGCCAAGATAAATTTTATCTGAAAAATATATTTTCGTGCAGCGTTGAGATAATTAATAATTGTCGCTGCTCATTTATCATTCATTGTAGCATTGACAACATCATCGACAACAGCAATTTTATCGCCAACACCATTGGCAACGCCACCGGTGTTGCGTACAATTCTGAACGTTGACCATATAGGAGCTGCACCATTATCGCAAAATTCTCTCTTGGCTTCACTGATACAATTGAGTAAAGTTTTATTTGTTAAATCAACCAAAGCTTGCCTTGATAATTGAGGGGTTATTCTGTCGAGATCGAATCTAGCTCTAGAAGGTTTAATTGCGGATAATCTCATAAATTCCTCCATATTATAATTAAGGCAAATATGTGTTTAATTAAACTTTAATTATATATATAATGATAAAAGCAAACAATCAATGCAGAGGGTTAATGATAGGATTTACAACTCCATGTAACCGCGCATGCGTAAATGAATTCTGTGGCTACCATATGCGAAGTTTTCAGTGTGGAAATGTAGGACCAAAACCGTGTTTACAATGCGGTGCTGGGGTCAGAGGAAAAACGCAGTTGTGAGTGCAACATGGCACTAAAAGATACAGAGAGCTGAAACGATATTATGATTAAAAAAATAGCGCCAATGGCATCGAATCTCCCATAAAAACCGCAAAAGACTATCTCGCAGATTTTCAAAATAACAAATTAGACAAATAATATTAGTATACAAATGGAGCAAAATGAATCTGTGAAGCATCCCATTATCAAGAATTATGAAGCATCTCGTGATGGTGTAATCAGGAATTGTGGACTAAACAAAACAGTCGTTGTTGTCATTAATACTGGTTATCTCAGATTTACTGTTGGAAAAGAAAGATATTACTCACATAGATTCGTATATGAATGTTTTCATGGACTGATCAAAGATGGACTCGTGATCGATCACATCAGTTGCAATAAACTTGATCATTCTTTATCGAATTTGCAAGCTATTACACTTGCGTGTGTACAAATCCAGGTCAAACAGGTATATACATACCTACATGTATTTTAACTCCGGAATGACATCAGGTAGAAATCTGATTCAGAAAATAATTTTATTTTAAATAAATGTTTATTATATAATGAATTCTGAAGATATTCATGCAATTATTTCTGAGATTAAAAACTTAAACGACGAGGATATAGAATTATCAGAACAGTTGGACCCTGATAAAATCATGAATAATTTTGAAGCGCTACAGGAATGGAAATACGATGGAAAATATACACTAGCAGCCGAGTATCAATTTATTATGTTACTTCAACAGGCCTTGAGACAGTCTCTACTTTATGTCGATGATGAAGATATTCAAAAAATTGTGTCACTTGCAAATTTGATCAAAAAGGTTAGGTCAGAGTTATCACATGAATACAAAGCTAAAAAAGAATATAAATTCACATGTGCGACAGTTGAAGAAACTTATGTCGATGACTTCGTCATTGCGTGAAATGATTAATGACAAGGTCGCTACTGACGAGGTCACTGAAAGCGCTGTCACCAGTAACTGTGGTAGCGAATAGTTATATACTTAATTTTACCTGTGTATGGTAAGAACTCCGATAGCCGTGGGGTTAGTGCGTCCGTGTATGGATCCACCAGTGGAACTCTCCACATGTTCGAGTCTCAAAAAATGCTAAAGATATATTATCTTGCATTCGCTGACAGATTCTATTATAATTGGGAGGCACCTGCGAGCAGTTGATGATGAGATATATATACTTGTGTACGGGTGATTGTAAGATTGGTAAAAAAAAAACTAATTCCAGGTGTAACTCGCCTGGCACCCCCTGAACCTCAAAGCGCCCAGGGTTCACTTAGGGGGTGTTTTTATTACCCCACTCGCGCTTAGCCATCCAACAACTGCAAAACTGAAAATCAGCCTGGACAACCCTCTGAATCTCTAAAATTTTGTTTCGCACTTAGCGATTCATCAGGGGGTATGTTCATGCACAATAAATATAACAATTACCCGAAGATATATATCCGACGTCATCAACCTGCTCATGAGGTACTCTTTTGCTATTTTTTTAAAATTTATTTTATTCTGATTATAACATGCAGAAACAGATTCAGATTATATTCAGATTCAGATCATAATATTTTATAATATCTATGATTCAGATTCAGATTATAATATATATATACAGAATCAGATTTATTCTGATAATAATGATTATAATATGATATTTATTTTTTTTATCAATTCAGAGATATTTTTGTTATTTTGAGTACCATTTACCCCATCAAATTATAAAATCTGGACGATAATCATGATTTTGAGTACCATATACCCCATAAAACTGTGGAATCTGAACGATAATCACGATTTTAAGTACCATTTACCCCATCAAAATTAGAAAATCAGTCCGAAAACAATAACAATTTTATTTGTGGGTAATCCACCGAATGATTTTGATCTTATATTGGGCCAACTGTGATATACTCGCAATTTTGCTAATGAGATTTCTTTCGCTGGAATCACCGTTGGAAAAACAATATCGAATTCAGGATTAGTTGAACTTGTTGATATCATTGTCGTGGTTGACGGTGTTGTATTAGCGACAATTTGTTGGAGGAGTTCTTGCGGCGTCAATGACGAAGGCATTGTTGTTATTATTATTTACTTGATTTTAAATCAGGAAGTAAATTAACTTTGCTGATGACTTCGTCAATGACAATGTCATTGCCATAGTAAAACTTAATCATTTCTGCAAATTCCTTATCTGATATTACTACGTCACTGAGTCCTGATGATATCAGTGATGATAATTTGGTGTGTGCGTGTGTTGCCGCCGATAACAGTATTTGAAATTCATGTAATTTATCAGCCGCACATGTAGATATCTTTTATCCAATTATATTAAGAATACCAGCAATACCGGTTATAACTGCAACGGAAATTCCCAGCGCTGGTGCTATTATATATGTGACTGACAATGATCTGATTATAGTTGCTGTTCCAGCGACGATCGCAGATGCAGAATAAACAATTATATCAGTAACAACGATACGCCTACGATATTTTTTTATTTTTATTATGTCCTCATCAAGGATGTTTTTTAGTTGGGTCTGTAACAAACACACTTGCTCGTATCTGAATTTGTTTATGATGTTCATATTTGACGACAAAGTCACTGACGTCGACGGCAACAGAGTCACTGGTGAAATTATTATACTTGATGATGTTGTTGAATTAAGTAATCAAGGTGTTTCAGCAACAAATTCCAGACACCACCATATCGACACTGCAGTTATTTTTTTATCAGATGATTCCAGTATAAATATTTCTTCTGCATCTTTATTTAATACAACAGACACAGTTCCAGAAAAATTATCGGTTGAATGACGCCATGGATACATGGTAAATATCCTAAATTTTGCAGCACTGAACACAGATAGCCTATACACACCAGTTACTTCCGCGGTATGTTTGATAGTGTTATTTTGCTGCGACCATGTTGATGATCCTGATGATACTGTATATACGATATTGTTGACGGTGATATTAGTCGCAGTAACTTTGTCACCAGTGTGAGGAATTTTAATCAGATTAGTTTTTTGAACGATATTAGGAATTCCACTGACAATATTTTCTAGTTTTATGTTAATTTCAGAGAGTTTTGCATAAGAAATCATCTGCGATTTTATTAAGTTTTTGAAAATTTCTATGAGTATTTAAATACATATTTACATGAACGTCATACTCGGCTCGTAGTGTATTTAATTTGTCATCGATGGACTATCTTTATCGTCCAAGCATTTCTTTGTTGCGGAATCTTCATCACCTGTTGGTTCTCTTAAAACAACAATTTTGTTTCCGTTCATGTTGAGTTCGCCTGTCATTGTATCACCGGTGGATTTTAAACGATCAGCAACGCTATTTCTGACTTCAGTTCTAATTTCATCTCTGATAGTTATAAATGATATATTTGAGTCTCTGATTCCACCACCGTCAATAAAAACTGGAATATTATCCATGGTAGCACCGAGAACTATACGAATTATGTCGATCCATTTAATGTTACTCCTTTTTAAAACGACACATTTGTCTTGAAAAGCAACTACTTCTTCTCGGTCAACCCCGGAAAGATTCATAATATCAGTGAGTTCATCTTTTGTAGCGAATTTCGACAAATCGATGTCTTTGCGCTTCTTGTCTTTAATAGAGGATCTTCCATAAATATCAACCATTATATGATTAGCGATTATTTAAAACAGAACTTTATGAGGTGGCGTCACTGGCGATGAAATCACTGATTTTGAAATAGCAATTTTGAAATAGCATCGAGGATCGCGAGTGATTCACGGCCACATATTGGTGGATCGGTTACATTTTGTGTTGGTAATGTTGAATACCATACGGGAGTGTTGACAGTGACTTTGTCACCGTTGTCGACATATTTAAAAATTCCTTCGGTGGTGCCAGTCCATATGAATCAAAATAAATAATTCCACGTGGATTAATCGCATATGCAACCCAATGAGTACCTGGACCAGAACTTCTATCAAGGTTGATGATACTGGTTTCAACACAATTCAGCTGTTTTGGTAATAGATCGCGCATAAAAACGCCTCTTAAATTTTTGATATTTAGTTTTTTAGCAGCATCAAGTAAATCAAAATTGGACATGGGAAGTATCAACGAAGTGTCCCATGAAGTCTTAGACCTTTTCCATACCATGAATGAGGAGTTCCTGGCAGTCTTAGACCCTTTCCCTTTTTTTTAGATCTTTTATTCCTTGTCCTGTTGCTTTCTTTAATGCCATTCCAGCGGCAGTTCCAACTGCGCCGAGTGCAGCAGCTTTCGCAACCACGGGTGCAGCCGCAGCAATTAATGCTGGTATAGCTGTGAGAAGTGGAAATATACCACCCATCTTGGCAATGTCAGTAATGGCGCCTGCAGAAAGATCAAGTTGTACACCGGTGCTTGATTTTTTTAGCTTCGTTGAAGTGCTTAAGTTGATGTTCTGTCAGCAATAGTTTATTTGGACCACCTGAGATCTGTCCTCATTTCAGTAATATTTTCATTCCCAAATTCTTTTTCGATACTGATTGTAGCTTTTTAATCTGACCAGGAGTCAGAGTAACACTAACGTCATGATAGGACATTATAATATCATGAGCTATTTAATTACATGTTTTCTACTGGTGCATTGAGGACTCTCATTCGTCCACCAACACCTTCAAGTAGCATTGTTTTATCAGATAATATAACAGTGATTGCTCTGTAGTTAGCAATAGCTCCTCTTGTCACACGAGCTCGAAAATGTATGTCAACGACGGATTGCCTAAATAAATCCAAGTGTTCCAACGAAAAATAGTAGATCGGATATAATGTTGTAAAATTTAATTCTGATATTTGTAAACCAGAATCAATAATCTGATCACGTCCCATAAATGACATCAAACGATGATATGCACTCGCAACATAATTTTGATTAAAATCCAGTAATATGTCCTCGGAGGGTTCCTGATGTCCATTTATCCACAAAGAAACTTCTGTGAAGCCAAGCTGGTCAAATATCATTATACTATGTGTTTGTGAATTTACTTGTCAGCATCTTGGAACGCAATAAATATATGTCGCGGTGCAAAGACACCTTGCTGTGATGCTATCTGCCATGTGAATAATCCATTAACAGTACTCTGCACCGCATCTGTAGTTGTTGTCAGCCATGATAATGTTGATTTACCACCTTGATTCATAAAAGAAAGCAGACGTTCTTCTTCAGGAATCCATGGAGTCATTGTTGGCATCCACAATGAAAGTTTTGTTATAATTACTTTACCAACATCAACAACAGCAGCAGGTCTCCATATTGCATCATCATCGGTAGCTTTTCTTACAAGTACAACTGTATGCTTGGCTCCGAAAATAACCTTTCTGATATTTCTACAAAATCCAAAGATATGTGTTAATGGAATCGCACATGAAAATCTTCTACTTCCACCTTTCAGCATTGACCGACGTACTGCAAATCCCAAGTTGAATTCTGGATTAACACTATTAACCACCAGCCACACATCAGCATCAGCGTTGTCGGCGAAGTTTCTTGGCCATCTTATATTATACTGTATGCTGCTAGGGTGGTTAGTATCATCTTTGACAAACATCATTGATGGACCAGCTGATTCTGAATAATCATCAGAGTATCGCGCAAGACCAATTATCATCCTGGCAACGTCGACATCTTTTTGAATTGATTGAATATTTTTTCCGTCGATCATGCACGTAGCGCTGTCAAACAACGCCATAATACCGTTATTGACAAAACCAATATTAACATCAGCTCCATAATCAATATTATCTGTTTTTAGAATTTCACCTTCTACTTCAATAAACACTTCAGCTGGTAAGAAATATTTACTTGTATCCTGAACTTGCAATTCGATTCTTCCTCACTGATTTGGCTGTCGTGCATCGTAAGAATAATACTGATAATCATGTATCAATTCATCTTTGAGAACTGGCGCGTCCATGTCGAGTGCGGGATCAGATACATGCTTGAACGTCTTTTATTATATTTGTTATCGTCTAACACGAAGACCACTCCCTGATATTAAGCTTGATTTTATATTTCTTTCACTGTCATCCGCACTAGTACTTGCAGCCAACTCTGCTAGTTTTTTGATTCGCAGCTTGATTTATTATTTTACTAACACACGCAGGCATAACTTCTGTGCTGGGCAATTTTACTGGCTGAGGTTTTACTGGTTGAGGTTTTTGTTGTACTAATCGTGCTAGTCTATCCTTGATTGCCGAGAATGCTTTACCGGCAAGATCTCCAACAGTACTAATTCCTTTATCACGAATAACGTCGATGGCTTTCATTCCCAACTGCTTTGCAATCGGTATTGCTTTTGGGGCTATCCTTGAAAATAGACCCCAAAAAACATCCCCAAGTCCATCTCCGTAGTAGGCATTATATGTTGGTAATCTCAAATTTATCACCCTGACCATGGTCGTCCATGGTGAGCATTATGTATGATCATCTTATTTTCTTGTCACTGATTTTATTGTATACCTGATCAATCACTGCGGTAATCATCGGTGATTTCATCGATGAGTCCCCGATAAACATTAATATCCATGATACCACCTGTAAACAATCTCTGACAAATAGCAGCTGCTTCATTAATGATTTCTGGGGAATTATTACCAGCTCGTTTTTCTCCAATGAGGATTTCTGATTTGTCCACGTTGGCAAGGACATTACTGGGACATGGGGTACCAGGGGTAGAATTGTCATCATCTGCTTCCTCACTTGTTTTTTGAACTGGTTGTTGCTGTCATTGTCATCATTGTGGCTGTTGTTGTTGCTGTTGTAACAATGAAAAATAATTATCTATTCCATTAACAAATGCAATATATCTTACATCACTACTTCGAGCCTGATCAACTCTGTAGTATATATGAAATATCCACTTATACCAGGCTTCATGACTAACAGCATCATTAGAGTAGTCAGGTTTCAAAATTTTTCTTCTTTCATCAAAACTCAAGGTAGCATATAAAGGTAATTCATCTCTGTCAAGTTTTTGTATGTACGCAATTCTATTTTCGGTAAATTTATCACCAAGGTCAGTTTTCTCTCTTGCTTGTTCTTGTTCTGTTTCTTGTTCTTGTTCTGGTTTTGGTATAAGATCTCTTATATCAGCTATTTCAACACGAGCTTGGTCAATACCTTCAAGTATTTTTCACGTTGGCTGAGTAGCAGCTATTTTGCCTGGAAGTTCTCTTAGAATCATTTTTGTTTTCTTAGTTCTTTCTGCTATTTTTCCAGTTGCTCTAGCGTTTGCTCTAATGTGGGAAGAAGACCTTTGGTAGCTTTTGTAACTTCTGTGGTAGCTTTTGTAACAGGTTTAAATAACTCTTCTGCACCCTCTGCAAATTCCACCTGAGACTCTTGACAAGCTTGTAGTTGTTGCTTGACAGAATCTCTCAGTTGGAGATATTTCTTAATTGCTTCTAGTCGCTGTCGAGCTAGTTTAGATGTGTGAGATTCACGATCATTATTGATATAATGGTTATTTAATTAAGTCAAACATGGGAGCAACAATGGCGTTGCCATCGAGGCCGATTAATTCTCTCGATGAGTACCCGACAAGTAAATGATAAGCTACGAAAATTGCAAACAAACTTGGGAAATAAATTCCAAACATCAGTAACAAAGATTTGCTAGTAAAATCAGGAAAGTTATCGAAATGCTAGAGGGGCTGGTTGGAGTTTATTAGCGTAATTTTATATATTTCGTAGTTTTTTGCAGGTTATTTTTTGAATTTCAGGGTATCCCAATTAGAGTCTGTTCACCCTCTCTGCTACTATATATATATATTCATTGCAAAGGATAAGGGAAGAAACTCTTCCCAACCCTTTACCTTACCTCCCCTCCCCACCATTAAGTGGCTATGGGCGTATGTTTTAGCCTGAGTGGTAGCTCAATGAGGATGCTCAAATTTTTTGAAGGATGAGAGGGGTTAATAGTGATTTGACTGGGTAAGTATTCTCAGAGAAACATAATTTATTTGCTTTTTCCTTTGAATATGATCCCAGTCTTGTAGGAGTATAGGTAATAGTAGGAGGAGGCAGTGCTGAGCATCCTACCTCTACCAAGGTCACCTCAAGGGAATAATGATACTTCCCTGTATGAGGGTAAACTGCAATACAAGGGAATAATGATACTTCCCTGTATGAGGGTAAACTGCAATACAAATCCCAAACTTGCAAAACTGATGATCACATACACAGGGTTGAAACAATACACCTATGCCAGATATTGATAGATTCATGATGCACAGCCTACGATATGATACATTATCAATACACATATCAACATGATGGTGTTTTCATCTTTAGATGGTCTGTCAGTCATAGACTGTGCCCTTATCTGCATGTAAAACTTGGCTTATTATTCTTTAAACATTTTGAGCACAAAACCTGGGCTCAAATTTCAAACCCAATTATAAACTGAAGAAATCCCTCAAAAAGACTGATGTTCTAATGGCTGCAAAACTTTCCAGCAGTCGATGACAAGTCTTTCTTCTCTCCTTTTATGCTTTTAAACTGCTGATAATTTGGATGAGCACCATTTTCTTTCAGAACCAACTAAATATTGATAAAGTTTTTTCTTTAAATGAAAGCTCCATTACAAAATAACCACTGGTTGAGGAAAAGTAGCCATATAAATTTTTTCCAGATGGTCATCAGGCCAGTCATTTTGGAGGCTGGATCAGCATCATTTTATAATATAAGAGCAACTAGTGATTCCAAGGAAATTCTTTCTTTTTTGCAGGTATGGGTATCCTTTCTGAAGTAACTGTTACAAGATTTGTCAAAATTTGGTAGGTCACATTGGTATCATTTTCATTTTGGACCAACAACATGAGGGAAAAATGTTCAAGTGAAATCACCATTTCAATATGACCACCTCCCTCTTAAAAATGAGTTGTGATAACAAGATTTTCAAGACCGCTGCTATGGCAATCATGTCGGAGGTCTGAATAACACCGCTATAATTAAGTTGGTCACCATGAGGCCATATGATTGACTGAAGGGCACCATTATCATCGAGGAACAACTAAAACTTGCAATGAATATGTGTGTCATGTTTCACAACAATCCTTGCAGTAGTTTAGGAGTAGTGATAAACCTGTGCTAACAGATGATGGACACAAGACAAAAACAGGTGACAAGCCACTGCATAAGCTATTCTGGTATATGACCATAAGAGCTACCTTCCTAGTAGCAAAACCCAAGTTAAGTCAAGTGTTCTGCTGAACCCAGTGTCTCACGTGCATTCATACATGTATATATATCCCATGCCCCCAACATCTGACTTGCAAAAACTAGAGAAACCTATGTCCTTCATGCTTACTCAGATAAGAATAAAATTCTAACAATCTAAAGATTCAATTTTAATTAAAGTTCCACATTTTCACATTTGTTGGTCTTCAAGATTGAGTGTAAGCTTGTGCTAAATATGTTATGGAAATAAAAGACCTGGTACGCACTAAAAAAGATAATACCTTCTCGAATTGGGGAGAAGATGTCCTCGGCATATCCACCATCAGCAATACTTTGTTTCTCAAACTGACGAATGTCATTAGGCTGTCCTTAAATGTAAAACAACAGGTGTTTTAATTGACAATCATACTTACTTATTTTTATTAGCAAATCAGCTGCATGCAAATAAAGTTCTGAAAAACACTCCAGCCATGTATTGCATAATGTGAGTGCAAATATTTATTTGTATCACTATTAACTTTTATTGTTTTCATAAAACGAAAATTACTATTTCATGGTTCTTTAAATTTCTGGAGTTGAAGTCATGGTTTGCAGCAACCAATAATTAATAGTCCACAAAATTATGTACCCATGAAAGTCTTTATGATCCCCAAAATTAAGAGAAAACATTAAACAAAGATTTCAAGACAAGTTAATGGTCAACCAAATCAAACCAATAACAGATCAGTCATGAAGTGATCCATCTTTGAACATGAAAATACAACCATTCATTTTTGGTTTGTTCATTTCACTCAGGGAATGATTGCTCAATGAAAAGATGGTTGTAAAACACCATAAATCTGAAGTTATTCAAAGAAATAAGGATCAGAATAAAAGTAAAAGTGGTATAAAGCAAATTATGAAATGCCCATAAATTAAGTTTTATTATAATGAGAAGATGTTAATCCTCTCTAACGAGAGGATGTTAATCCCTCAGATACCTCCACAGGGTGTCTAGGTGCTATGAAACTCACTCTAAAATGTTGCCCTGAATATCAGAAGAAAGATGGTTGAGATTCAGTAAGGCTGCACATACATTCATGCTTTTATCTGTGCAGATGCCAACAGTGAAAATAGTGCATTGTCCATAAAAAAAATAATGAATTTTTTTCCAACAAATTAAAATCAACAGTTAATCAATTACGATGAACCAATCAATGACCTTTAAATTTCAACAGATTCCCAGCACTAAATAAGGGGCCAGTCTGGAGCTTGTGGTAAGCTTCTGACACAAGGCCCCTGGAACCCTCAATCAAATACTGCACATTAATAAGGATTATAGGAAGTTTACATAGGGGGTTCTATGGAAAGTGTTTCACCTATAGACCATGCTATCACTTACCCTTACTGTATATAATGTTCAAAACAAAATGCCAAGTCATCTCACATTGCTCATCTGGCTTACACTTCACTAAACAGTTCACCATTCCACTAAATAGGCTTATGTAGCACTGATATCAATGAAAGATTTTAAAGATGATCACTGTGGTGTCTGAGTGAAACCAATTTACATTTTTAGGACCAATTAGACATAAGAAGTCATTTAGTAAAAACTCCATGATAATATGACCATCCTGTCAGGAGGAGTAGCAATAACAAAATTTTCAAGATGCTTATATTCATTTATGGCCAACTAGAGATCACAAGCAGTCTTCTGGTGAAAACCTATGTCAATATTAATTTTCATTCAGGAGGAGTAATAACAAGATTTTAAAGATGGCTGCAGTGGTGGCCATATTGGACATCAGATTGGCACCATTTTTTCAATTAGAAGCAACTAGATAACATAAGAATTATTGTGAAATAGGGCTGGACAGACAGACAAGGGTATCTGGCAACAATATCATCACTTCCCCATGAGTGATCTCTATGCTGACCCTCCTTACATTCTTGATGGGTTTCATTTTGGAAACTTCTAATTTCCAAATCATAATTGTCCATCTCCTCATTTAACATTTTAGATGCTAGACTTGGCAACAGTAGGTCAAATCTTTCCAGCAAAGATCACAAAATGCTAGTCCTCTGGTATTCAGTTTTCTTTCAAACTGAAAAACTATGTTCCTGTCAACTCTGCATTCAAGCCATTCCCATTTACACACATTGTTTCAAACCTTTAAACAAGCCTTTTGTGTCCATGTCTCTATCAATGATTTGAGACATCATTTCTGGCAAGAATGCTTATTCCATCAGTTTCTTCATGAGTAGTGGTGAAAAGATTTCAAGATGGTAACTGTGGCAGCTATTTTGGATATCAGATTGGAACCATTTTCATTTAGGACCAAGATTACATCTTAAGAAGTCTTCTGGTAAAATCCCCATGACAATATGACCATCCATTTAGAAGGAGTAACAAGGTTTTCAACAAGATATTGAATATGCGAGAAGCACCATCTCAATTTGGAACCATCTAGACCCTGTGATGAATGTGTGTGTGTAAAGTTTCATGGCAATCCTTTAAGTAGCTTAGTAGGGGTAGTGAAAACAAACTTGTGTTAATGGACAGATGAAAGATGGACAACAGTTCTCCTGTGACCAGCAGAGCTGAAAATTCATCCAACATCTTCACGATATTAGCCTATTTACCAAGTCTTAAAATAAATTGGGTCAGAAATAGTGTTAAGAAGTTCAGTAATTATATGCAAGATCACCTCATATAGCCTTGCTCATAATAAAACACTTTCTACAACTTGATAAAATAAGCTTATTTACCAAGTTTATTTTTTTTTTTAAATATCAGAAATAGTTACTAAAGTGTTGTCAGCCAATTAGATACAAAATCACACCAATGTTTGCATGGATTGCTGATAATTATACTTATCCAAGAGGTGGATAATTTAAGCCTATTTACCAAGTCTGATAAAAATCATGAAATAGTCTCAAGAGTAGTAAAAAGTTCAGCCAATCATTACAAACTGCATACTTGTGAATGGGAACAGTATAGGTAGACATCTTTCAATATGGTAAAAAAAAATTTTTTTTAAAGATATGACTTGGATTATGGATGAAATTGAGGTATTGGCTGTAAGTAAAGCATGACTTGGAAGAGATTGAGGCATTGGCTGTTGTTAAGGTATGACATGGATGATGGATGAGATTGAGGCAATGGCTGTAGTTAAGGTATGACTTGGATGATGGATGTGATTGAGGCATTAATTGTAGTTAAGATAGGACTTGGATGATCAGACATGATTTTGGCCTTCCATAAAAAAAAGCTGAAAAATTTTAAGGGGGTTTGGGAGTCCTCCCCCAATGGGGTCTCGAGAGGCTGTGCCCCTGATCTGGGGGGCCAGGGGGCCTTTGGGCCCCCAGCCAAAAACGCATTTTTCAATCATAAAAAACTGATCCTGGTGCAACTTATGATCATAATTGAAACAAATTAATCATTTGAAAAACTAATAAACTTACCAAAAATGTTCAACTTCACTTGAATAATTTCACAATATTTATTTTCACATGAATTTGTTCTCCAATACCATTGATGCTGAAGTTATTTCATGTGCATGTCAGTGTTCACATCATAATTAAGTCACATTAATTTGTCAATTTTTGCAGCAAACATAATATGCTTCTCTCTTTTCATAACAAATCTGTAAAATAAACCAAGTACATCAAATAATCCCATACATTCACTTGTCTTTTTCTCCACTGGACAGAACCTGTTGATATGCCAGTCAAGATCTTTTTGTGGCTTTGGCAAAGATTTCTTTATCCTTCCTTTTTGTCACCACTGACTTTTTTGGCTCAATGTGCAATCGTTTTTTTTCCTTCCCAGCGAGAGCCTTTTCCTTTCAAGCTAGTGCTTGTATTGGCGACATGGAGTATGCATATTCTGACAGACAGCAACATCTGTTCTCTCATGCAAGAAATCTTTCTTCTTACAGTAATTAACTGCACTTTTTCCAGATGCCTTCTGAGCTTCAATTTTTCCGTATGCAGCTTCTTTTGTAGCTTCCAACAGCGAGTACCATAATTCAGATCTTTCTTGCCAGTCCTCTAGCATTCAGTTTTCATATAAACTGACCAACTAAATTTCTGTCGACTTTTTGCTCCAGCCATTCCCATTTCCATACGTTTTTAAAACCTTTATCTCAACTTTTTGTGTCATGGTCTCTCTCAACAACTCGGGCCGCCATGCTTTGCAAGCATGCTTCTTCTTTCCATTGCCATCAGTTTCCATTACACGAAGATTCATTGGATGAATTTAAACTTTTGACCAATCAGAATACTCTTTACGAGAGCCATGTGCTCAATAATATATGGAACGAATACTTTACAAGGGTCGTTGCAGAATGGGACCGGACAGACTATTTTTAAAAAACTGGAATCAGAGATGATATAAAAAACGGACAATATCAAGAAAAATCTGATTCAAGTCAGGAGAAAAGCGGAATTCACCTTTAAAACAGAAAAATCATGTCTGGATGATGGATGCGATTGAGGCAATGGCTGTAACTAAGGTAGGACTTGGATCATGGATGAGATTGAGGCATTGGCTGTAGTTAAGGTAGGACCTGGATCAAGGATGAGATTGAGGCATTGGCTGTAGTTAAGGTAGGTCTGATCAGATAACAGAGGCTGCTAGTATGAAAGCATTACCTTTGGTTAGTTTACTTGTCCCTACATCTGGAGCCAGTGGAAGCTGCCTATGTTTGGATCCTGGACTGTGAGAAGATTTACCTGTAACATTATTCTGAAATAGAAAAGTAAATTCAAAATTACATTTGCAAGTACAATACTCCCTCGTAATAGTGATGTCCCTGGAAGCCATGGAGTAAACCACCTTATAATGAAATACATGGTATATAGACAGTACTCCCTCATTATAATTAGACTATTTATATTGATGTACATGATACATATAATTCTGCTACTAAATAAAGAAATGGAATCCATTGACATGATTTTGGTTCTTTAAAAAAAAAAAAAACAAATGGAAAATGTGAAGAAGGGTCTGATCAGGGGGCCCAGGTGACCAAAGTTCTTCAGACCAAAAATGCATTTTAGACTGAGAACATACAAGCTGCTATTGGTAGTCCTCATTATCAGAATATTTTGCAAAGTTGTTACTTCATTCCAACAAAACAAACTGAAAAATAACAACCTTACCCAACTTTAAACAATGCTTGAAGAATTTTACAATGTTCATTGTCATATTAACTTGTTCTCCATTAATATTAGTGTGAATTTTTGCAGCACATATTATATGTATATCATACCTTTCTCTTCTCAGAACAAATTGTTGTTTTTTTCTTAGACTGTAACAATTTTTAATTATATACATCAACTATATAAAAAATATTCAAATAAATTCACTTGTCTTTGCCCCCATTGGGCACAACCTGTTGATACTGATGTCCTAGTCATGCTTTTTTGCAGCGTTGGCAAAAATTTCTTTTGCTTTCCTTTTTGTGTGAGCTTAATGTTCAATTTTTTTCTTTTCATTCTCAACAAGATACTTTTTTTCTCTTTTAAGGTCTTCTTTGCATTATCTTCTTACAGTTCACATATTCTGACATTGGATCGTATATGCCCTCTCATGTAAGAAATCTTTCTTAAAATATTATATTGCACTTCTCCTAATACCTACAGACAATATCTGATGTTCTGTACTGAAGTGTAGGATTCTATATTTATTTCCTGATCTGAAACAGTTATTTCATTCCTGACATTCATGGATGACTCTACTTGTGGGCTGTGAAAACAAACTCAGTCAAGAAAATTATTTGACCACTCAGCACACTACAATGATCATCTTTTAAATAATATACAGAAAGAATGTTTACAATGTCATCTTTATACAGATAAATTACTGTTGAATGGGGCTGAAGAGATTGATATAATGTCCCTTCTTAAATTCTGGAAGGGAATCATTTTGGAATCTCCTAATTTCCAAATCATACTGGACCAACTCCTCATTTAACATGTTAGACACTAGAGTCGGCAGAAGTAAAATGCTAGTCCTCTAGTAGTCAGTTTTCTTATAAATTTACCAGCCATGTTCCTGTCAACTCTGCATTCAAGTCATTCCATTACCACATATTTTCCAACCTTATCCAAACCTTGAGTCCATGTCTCTACTGATAATTCAAGATTTGACATTTTTGGCAAGAACGCTTATTTCCATCAGTTTCCATGACACAAAGATTCACTGGATAAGCAGAAAATTTTTACCAATCAGAACGCTCTTTACAATGATCACCTGTTAAATAATATATCAAACAAATACTATTACAAGGTCATCTTTGCATGGTTAAATTATTGTGGAATGGGGTTGGAAAGACTTATTTAAAAACTGGATTGGAGATGATAGTAAATACAAACCATATCTAGGAAATTTGTATTTGGGCCAGGGGAAAAGTGGAATTCTGCTTTAAAATGGACAACATTCATCACTGAATCCTTGACCATAACCACCTATCAACAGGAAGTGTGTAATAATTATCCATCGTCCATAATAAATTATATTACAACGACTGTTAAAACAACCGTTCACATCTTTTCTCTATTACCGGGACAGGACCCCGTTTCCCACTGAAACGAATAGAGCCAGTACGTTTAGACATTTTACTTTCCAGTAATTATAACGGTTTTTTGGTGAGACCTGCAAGGAGTACATTAGATAGTGATAGTTGTAGTACTAGTAGTAGCATTAGTAGTATCTAAACCATCTCGCTACTGCAGCGATCATAAACAAATATTGTAATAGTCACAACAACAACAACAAAATAGGGGTAGTATAATATCATCTTCACTAGCCAAAGTTCCCACGTGTTAACCATATCTACACCTTGGTGGATAGATCAGATAATTCAGTGTTACATAGTGTATTGAATGGCATTATAGTGAGGGACTGCTGTGTTTCACAAAATTAAAATTTTGACATTTTTCTTTAATTTCAACAGTAAAATGCAATCCAGTATTTTCTACTAAGAGTAAATAAAAATGTTTTCTGTAAACACTTTTAAAAAATTTACAGGCCTGTTCCGGAATAAAATATAAATGGACAACTGGGTACTGCCTGCTAATTAATATGAATGTTAAATGACTTTCAAAACATTCTACAAAAACAACTTTAAAACTAAATCTTAACTTTATTTCAGGACAACCAAAATTAATATTATATCACAATCTGCTAACAACATAAATCAAAACAATTAACTAAATACCTGGAAATTAAAGTTCCAAAGAAAAAATTTGTTTCTTTGATAATACATACCTGCATATGAGAAGAACTTGCACTACTTTGCACATCCAACATCGCCCACCCCAATGGAAAAAAAAAATCTGAAGACAGCAGATAGTGGGACATCTTCACTAGCCATGGCTCAAATGTGTCAACCCAATCTACACCTTGGCAGATTGTTCAGATATTTCAGAGCTTTGTCCTAGCGACATCTATTGAATTTCATGAGTTGTCTCCCTCAGCAGACCTAACAACCCTGACATGACAGTCTCAGTATGGCAGTTGATTTTTTTCCGTAAGTTTGACCACTTTTTGGTAAGGTATAACAAAATATCATAAATTGCTTTGTAATGCTGGAAAACGTATTTTAAGAAAGTTTGGTTATCAAAACATGCAGCGAAGGCAAACATTATATGCAAATGAAAAGTTTGTAAAGTATACGTAGAACTTATTTACCACTAGTACAGCTGCACAAACTTCTGTTCCAAACCCTATGCAGCTCAATGGGCTGTTGCTATCTCTCAACTTGACGTAAATACTGGAATTGGTTGTTCCATTTCAAATGATGTTGGCAATCGTATCTCCCGCCACAAGACACTCAAACTGACACGTGATGTCCAATAAACATAATCGTGTCCCTTCCTGCTTTTATTAAGAAGAGTATGAATATTTCTTTTTGTTCTTCTGTACAGATTATTGAAACTATTTAAGAGGCTTAATTTCCATTTCGTCTTCAACATGCATTGCTTGCTGGACACAATTTTAAAAAATTCTATCATCAACAGTTTGATCGTCCAAACGCTTTACATGAAAAATTATGTGCAGTTTAAAACATCTGAGGTACTGCTGTAAAGTAGTCTGGTTCCCTGACTGATTCCATTAATTCTAATATGAAACCCAGATCCAAATCAAACACGGATGAACCAATTATCCAGAACAACCGTTTTTCCATAGTTTTTGCTTTTATTCCACAAGTCTGTATTGTATGGGTCATTTTTGTACGACTTACGGCAAAATCATAAGGGTTGGCAGGTCTGCCTCAGTATCTACTACCAATTAACCAACAGTGTATAACAGTGTTACATTGCACATCGGCCAAAAAAGGTGGAGGCAATTGACTTCAAAAGGACACCTTGTAAGTTTAACAGTTTTGTAAGTAACAGTTTGGAGATGTTTTGTAAGTAACCTTGATCAAAGGAATAAATAAGTTTATGACACTGGTTAGCCTATTATATGAAATCTGCAACTTAAGTACAAAATACCTATCTACAATGCTGACAGCAAAATCTCAGTAATAAAAAGATGGAATATAATTCACTATGTGAAAAATACTTTCAAGGATCATTCAAACTTGTGAAAAGGCACAAATATAGATGGTATCCGCAAAGGCCTCATAAGAAAGCATACTAGCACTAAGCCCTCTATCCAAAGGAAAACTTCTATCTCAGCAAGCAGATGATGTTTTGTTGTGGGACATTTTTTGCCAAAACAATCCAAACGACCTGGTTACTGTCTCGTTTTCAGCTTGAGATGGCTGGATTTGTGAGGGACAGGATGTTCTCTTAATGGATTAAAATCAGATAAAGTACCTTAAGAAGAAACTTACTGATGCCTCCAACTGAAATTTCAGTCCTTGAACTGATGACTTGTGAGCATTTAGGATCCTAATGGGTACATTGCCATGCCTGAGGTCATAGACATGGATTTTCCCTCTTGTAGAACCAACAGCAAATGTTATTCCATCACTCATGGCGTCTATGGAGGTCAGTGGACTTTCTGTAGACATAATCTTTACTGGTCTGTAAACATTGAAAATGAGGCATATCTAAGGTGAAAGTGGTAAAATTATCTACCATATGTGATGTTGTATGTCTGTCCCACAGACAGTCCTGTATTATCAGTGTACAAATTTTTAAGAATATAGTAATATATTATAAATGTTTCAGTTGAACATACCTTTTAATGCAGATTCTATGACTTTCAAAAGCTCTAATAAAATACAAAATCTTAGCACTGACAATAATGCCAGCATACTAATGTCTAATACCAACAGAAGGCATAATTTTGTCTCCTGGCTGTGCCTTCACATATTTTATCATAATTTCAAGTGTCCGTTTACAACACATTATATACATACCTGCCAACCTTCCAAATGGTGGATGAGGTTTTTTAAAACTAAAAAAGTGTATTTTGTGGTCCTAAAATGGGGTGTAAACAAAATGAAAGTGTATGATATTGTACAATTGATAATAAGTTATCAAGCTCATCAAGTCGACAGTAAATGACTGAAAATCCAATTCTGAATACAATAAAATAAAATACCTGGTTTCTCTGAAGAATTTGCTACACTTCAACACAAAACTAGCAGGTGAACAGAGCATTTTCATATATCATCACCATACACACAGACAACCAGAGACATTAAGTAAAACAATGGTCCCTCGAAGGGATTGATGCTCTACTGGCTGAAAACAATTTCCTGAAATTCAACACAAGACCATTTCTTCTTTTCAACTCTTGAATGCTGAAACCATCTATGATTATTCTTCAATGATATTTTCAAATTAATTGCTGTAATGGACATTTTGGATTTGAGTTTGTAACATTTTTATTCAGGACCAACAAGAAATCATTATAGGTTTTCTGGTGGAAATCCAATGCTGATAGGACTTTCCATTTAGGAGAAGTAATGACAAGATTTTCAAGATGGCTTACATGATAGCCATATTGTATATCAGACAGGCACCATTTCCATTAAGGGCTATTCCATTTAAACATACCCCTTGGGGGGGAAGGCACATTCAAAAATGGGTGACCACCCATAGAAGCAATTGTTTCCATACCACCACCAGTCATAGAAGTGAATTTTGGACACCCATGCCCATGCATAGAAGCGAATTTTGGAAATTCATGACCATGCATACATGACAGATTATTTGGATTAAAAATCCAATATTTACATGGTTTAAGATCAATATGTCTAAAAGCACCTAAATAATAATACCCGGAAATTATATATGAAATTTTATAGCAGGGCCATACATGTAAGTTTTAAAAATTATTTTCAAGTTAGAAAAGAATATTAAAAATACAAGACGCCTGAATTACTTTTATTGTCAGTAAACATGGAAAATGTTCCCCAACAGACTGTGAACATGCAGCTTTAATTGTCTTACATAAAGATGACACATGTCTCATATCACACCTTTACACACAGTATCATTGGATACTCTGCCAACCCATCTGAAATTTTTACACGTGTATATGTTCAAACAAATATTACAAAACAAAAACATTATGATACTCTCTCTCTCTCTCTATATAAGGTTGTCATCTTTCCCTGGCATTATTGTTGTATCTCATCTTAATTTGTCAACTATTACACCTGTAAAATTTCTGCAGTTTTCAACCACACAACTGTTGGGATCCACAGATGCATGTAGTTCGGAACAAAAAGCAATTCCACAAAACAGTTTCCCCATGACAAGGAGTAATATTTTGAAATACGGTAGTTTTTCACAAGGTCGACATATTTACAGAACCATAAAAACCATTATATTCACGGTGATTTGTGAATAATTTGTCCAATTTTCAATAATTTATCATTTCAAATCTAAACTTCAACTCATGTGAAACATTTAGACACCACTTGCTGTCTTCAAATCAGTGAGAATGCAGAGTTATATCATTATATATGAAATATTTCAAAACTCTTTTCTATGAACATTTATATTAACTGGCCGGAATTGGTCTATATCTTACAACTCACGGCAGATTCAAGTAACAGTGAATTATTTATGGAGAGTAACAAACTGCATTTGGCAGAGCCAATGGCAAACCCACAGTGAATAATAAGATAAGTAGAACATGCTGGGAACCAGTCCATTCCGGCTTACATAGAAAAGTTGGAGTTTTTAAATAGTTCCTTTAAAATTACATTATCTTGGAATTCTGACAATAAATGGTGTCTAAATTAAATGTTCCTTTTCACTTAAAGTTTAGATGTCAAACTATTAGTTATTGTAAATTTGTCAATTATTTACAAGTCACTGTGAAACTTGTGGGTTTTTTTCTTCTTTTCTATAAAACATGTTGACCTTGTGATAAGCAACAAAAAAAGACTTTTGAATATATTTCTTTTTGCCACATGAAAACTGTTCCATGGAATTGCTTTTGGTTTCTTAAACTAAATGCATCTGTGGATCAAACAAGCCCAGTATGGTTGAAAATTGTTGAAATTTGACATGCCTAATAGTTGAACAATTAAGACAAGTACAACAATAATGCCTGAGAAGACAACAATCTTGCATATACATATATCAATATCTCAATTATCTTTTTTTTTTTAAAATGTTTGTTTTAATATGTATACATACATACAAATTATCAGGTGGGTGGAGTTGGAGGAGTGTCCAGCACCAATATTGAAGCCTGTGGTTTTACAGATACAATTTCAAAACTCATTATTTTCTGGACACGGTTTTCAAAATATACAGACTTTAATCAATAATTGTTTCAAATTATGGGATATAATTCCCAAGGGCTGTTTACATGTAGGAGTGACTTGAGGCAAATTTTTTTTACCAGAACGTAAACTCCCGAGGGAATATATCCCGTAATATGAAAACCAATGTTGTTTAACGATATATTGCATTTCTTTACATCAATTTGAAGATAAACTAGGAGATTAACTCTGCATGGCCATCATCAAGGTAAAAATTTACAGTTCACATAACACTGCATAAGAGTACATTCTGACATAATTGTGTTAATGTGTATTGAAACTGACAGGTATTTTGTTACATTTCATTTCACCAAAAATAGGTGAAAATTAGCTTAAATTGATTTTTAGCTAAAAAAAACATAGTATTTCTAAAATCTGGCTACTGGGAAATAATTCCCACTAAGAATTATTGGTTTTAATTCGATAAGAAATCTTTAAAAATCACTGACAGAATTTCAGTATAAAAACTAAGAGAAGGAAATAACTTCTTCAATAGAACGGACAAACTTTTTTCACTCATTTGTCTTTTTTTTGTTTCCTGACTTACTGCAGCCAGAAAATCAGCTTTTCTTGTCCTTGATGAATGAACTTGTTGCTGAAAATGATCATGCAACAAGAACTTTAATTCTGGTAATGTCAGTTTTGATAAAGGCGAGTCCTTAAAGCTATCAATAATTTTCTTATGCTCCAGATTTCTTTTTTCTTTCTCCTTTATCTTAAAAATATATTGTTCAATGTCCAATACACTTGTACCTATCAAGATACTCAGAGTTTCTATATTGTTTTCCAACTCATGTGGATTATTTTCCATAAGAAATTTAATGTTTCGAGATGGCCAAAAAAAATCAGGAATCGAAACAAACTCTGGTATACCAGATTTAACAGACAGTTCATCGATAATGTTTACAGCTTCCTCGTATGGTAAGTAATGAAATTCAGGTAAACGGCTGATGTCTAGGATTGGTTGAATTTCATATCTGGTAGTTGTGGATCCATCATTTGGTCTGTAAGTTGCAAAACTGTAGTGAGATAACACTGAAGATGTGGGGTCAGTCATGTACTGGTACAGAAATGAATCACCTTTTGCTATATCCTCTGTGAGTTCATACATCTTACAAAGTTCTAACCATATTTCTCCACTTGGTTTTACAAGAAAGATATTCAACTGTCGATGTTCTGTAGTATCCTTTTCTATAAATTTCTTTATTTTCCATTCATGATTCTGGCTCAAAACCCATTTTTCCATGTCTGGTGGACTATGAGCATCCAATTTGTCTTTAGAGTATGGGACACCTTGAATTCGCTGTATAGCATCTTTTCTGGCATGTTTCATATTTTCTCGAAATTTATATACATCAAACACTCCAGCATCATCAAACTCATCTAGATATGCATGTTTTGATGAAATCACACCTCCCTGGCTTAATGCACGGTTTTCTGCATTGTTTACTCGTTCAACACTGTGGTATTTTGAAGCACCTTCTGCCAGGCTCTGACATTTATATTTATCAAGGTCTAGTAGATACCTAATCAAAACTGAGTAGAATTGGGTTATTTTATTTCTTGGTCTTTCATCACCTCCTCCATCCACAGTGACTAGAATTTGAGACACTAACTTATTCTGTTCATCTATGAAATGGTGTTTATACCTGTCCATTGACATTAGGTGTAACATTTCATTCATATGTCTGAATGCAGTTGTGTGTTCAAAGAAATGAATTTTGACAACAGAGGCCCCACTTCCACCTAAACATGTTTTTGAGGCACCAATAGTTCTAATTCTTGACTGCAGATGAAGTTCCGAGTCAACTGTTGCAACTTTAACAAACTGGTAAGTGGTAATAGAAAGTGCTCTGTTTGAATCTTTCTCTCAATCATGATCACTGTGCTGTACTCTGATACAAGATTTAGACGGGCGTTGGACGACTTCAGCATCTGTGTGCACCAGTACTTTGTCATCTTGTGCTAAGATGCAATATTGTTGCATTGATCTGAGCGAATACTGCAAATCTGCCATGGCATAATGAATATTTATTGATGGATAAGCAGTAATATCTCTAGTAGCCTTCCACAGAGAGATCCCTGGATTAGTGCTCTTCCCTTCATGGTGTCGTTTGGCCTGTAAAGATTTAAATCTAAAGTTTTCAGTGTAGGTGTATGCTGTTGATAAGGCTATTGGAATGCTGAAAACCTGATTCAAAATACTGACGGCTCTTGGCATATCAAGCTAGGACTTTTCTCCAATAAACAATGTCTCACAAATTAATTTTGGGTGTGACTTAAGTCCTAAACCTGTGCTATCAAATAATGATAACAAACATGATGTTAGTTCTGGATATTCTTTTACAATGGATGGTAGGCCCAACCCAGGCAGTTTAGTTGGCATTTCAAGTTTGCGCTTTTTAGCCTGATATGCTTTATCTGAACATTGGGTGATCTCTTCAGTTAGTTTAATTTTTGCTGAGGTCTTGATAATGTTGTGCTGCAAAGTCCTCTTGTCAAATTTCAGTTCATTATGCTTTGAAAGATACGAAGTACTAGTAATAATAGTCAATACAAATTTTAAAAGCTATCTTTTTGTGTGGTTGCAAACCTAAGAGCTGGCTTAATGAAATGCTGAACAAGTTTCATGGTTTCTTCTTTGACCAATTTATCCTTAGATGGCCATTCAAGTTCACTGATGAAGCGTCCCCATTCTACACCAGAGAGTCGTTTTGTTAAGTGTGCCTGTGGTCCAAATTTATTCAGTTTGTAGACAACGATCAAAGGTAGATTACAAAGAAACAAATCTCTTGCATCAGTACTTTTATATACATATGATGGAGGTGTACATTTTAAATCACTGTATTCACTTCTGCAGTACTTAGCATAGAGATCCCAAGCTTCATGGACAGAAACGACCAACTTTTCTATCATAAAATCTGCTACATTTATTAGCCCTAATGATTTAATACAACTTGAAACAGCATTTTTGTCATTGTTAGTTTCAGTTTTCAAATGATGTAAAGCCTCTTCCCATGTTTTGTGGTTGCCTGAAGTATTTACATCATACCACGTACTGTTGTTCATACATTTTGCTCTTCTTTCAGATCTTGCCAATTCAAATTTTTGTTTTTCTTCTTTAATAGCTGGAGTTCAATTCCATTATAACTGTTTAATTTGTGGTGTTCCAAAAGTGTTTGATGTAGATCATTCAGTTTTTTTGAATTATTTGAGTAATTTCTCCATAGGATGAACTGGAGTTTATTATAGCAGGGTAGTCTTCAACTAACCACTGTGGTGAAGTACCAGATGGCAAAAAGGTAATGGTAGCTCCTGTGCCAGGCTTCACAAGTGTTTCGTGATACATTAGGTTTGCACCGGAATAGCGTAGATAAGAGTCTAGCAAGAGCTGATCGCCCTTCTCATTTATTAGCAAAACAAAGGTGTGGTTTGGCTTCAAGGTAAATACCATTGCCTGACGCTTATTCTTTTTTTGTGCAGTTTAAGTAAAACTCTGTAACAAGCTGAACAGGAGATTTGGGAACAGCTCCAGGGTTAGTTGGCCACCATGTTTCAGCTGCAATCTCAAGCAGTGTATCCACCTTAAGCTTTGTAATTGCTTCATTTACTGTAAGGGGCCCTGTGCCATCTTTTTTCCACAAGTTGCATGCTTTCTGGCTTATACCCATGAACATGGGAAAAACATCTTTGACATTTTTGAAATCTGGAAATGATTTTGTAAAGTACATCTGCATCATCATCAAAGCAATACCCATACAAGCACTACTTCCTTCCTCAGAGTGTTGTCCTACTCCACAGTTAAACTGTGATGCATTCATAACTTCAGCTTCTACAGTCATTATTGTACCAGGAATTGATGCACACCAGCTTGCAACAAAAGATTTTACTGTTTTAAAATATTTGGTCATCACTGAAACAAATCCTTGGCCATTCATAAGTTCCTCTGATTTTATCAGCGGTAACAGGTTTGAGTTGAGCACAAGGATTTCATCCAGATTCACAGTGCATACAAAGCCACCAAGGCAAACCAGAGTACCATAGGCTATAAGGATTCCATTTTGAATAATTCCAACTTGTTTTGATATATGTGACATGCTTACATCTTCAAAAAACTCAGTGCTAGAAAGTTCTGAAACACAATTTAGTTTGTCCTCAACAAGACAGTTTCCCTGTTTGTCTACACCAGTAGATGTTTTTAATACAACATCACATTGTTTGTCTACATCTTTACACTGTTCATCAACACCATAACACTGTTTATCACCATCTTTATACTGTTTGTCTACAACATAATTACACTGTTTGTCAATATCATCATTACACTGTTTGTAAACATCACAACCCTGTTTATCTCCAACATCATTACATTGGTCGTCTTCAACATCACTGCCACCTTGAGTATGACATAGTTTGTGTACATCATTATGACACTGTGTGTCTGTAACATCACTGTCAGCACCATTATGACAGGGTGTGTATACAACAGCATTACACTGTGTGTCAACATTATTACACTGTGTGTCTACAACATTACACTGCGTGTCTAGAACATCATGTTTGTCTGCAACATCACTGACCTGTTCATCAAGAATAATCTGTTCATGTCTGTCATAATCAACTGTTTCATCTAGATCAACATCAATCTGATCATCAACAGAAATTGGTTCTTCCTTAACCTGTTTGTCAACACAAATCTGCTCCTTTGTATCTTCCCATTTTTCTGTTCTTCTATGTTTCAATTCAGATGCAGTTTTAAACACAACAGCACTTGTGGTTTTTCTGCCTCTTTTCTTAGGCGGTCCACATCGTTCCCATTTTTTTACTGCTACTTCCCAGTTTTTGGCAATACTATCAGTTAAACACATCAGTTCATTGTGCTCATCCTTTAAAATGGTTATGAGTTCACAAAATATGTTCTTGCTTTGTTGGCCTATAATGCCTTTCCTTATTTGTTTAAATAAATCATTTTCTTTTTCTTGTATTTTCTCAACAAGTTCCAAGATTTCTGTTTGCGCTTTTGTGTATTCATTCTTATATTTCTCAAATCTGTCTCCAATTTCTTCTTGTTGAAGTTTGTTAGTTTCTGCCATCAGAACATTTTTCCTTTGTTTGAACCTCCAGCTAATATTTACCAGCCCATCAATCTGAGACTTTGGAGTACCGATACTTAATAGCCTTAAAGCTTCATCCATACAAAAGCTAATGTACTCTCTTTTTATCACAGGCTGCTGTACTAAAAATTCATCATCATACACTTTAACGTTGTGAACCCTCAGCAAGTGGTACCTGAAAAAACAAACACAAAAAATCCAACAATAATCACAGGAAGTGATGGTTCATGAAAAGAATTTGAGAAGTCATTATAGTGTTGTTGTTCTTTTTATAGCACCAATGACCCAATTTTTGATGCATCAGAACGAATTCAACAAACTTTAAAAGGTCAATAGCATAATGCTACAGATGAAGTAATATCAAAATCCCACTGTCAGTTCATAAGAAGTCTCTTAAATTTTTTTTTCTGTTTTAAGTATTAAACTGTGACCAAGATTTTTTAACGGATCAGCACAATTTTAACAAACTTTAAAGAAATCATGAAAGGATATTTCAATCCCACTGTAGGTTTCTGAGAAGAAAGTGTTTAGAGCTAGGAACCTGGGAGTTGTATGCAAAACATCATCTAAATAAAATACTGTCAGCAGTGCCAAAAATGTCACATTTAACCTTTCCCTAGTATAATTTTTGTGTATAATTCTGCAGGTCCTCCTTTGGAAATATTTCGACAAATTTTAAAATTTGGAGCCACTTTTCAGCCATAGGAGCCATTGTATGTCATGATGCAGGGACTTAAACATATGCGCAATATTATATTGGCCCTATTTTTAATCTGTATAAACATGACAATAAAACAGTTTTGACATGTTTTTATTACATTTCAAAGAACAAAAATAATTATTAATAAATATAAAAATACTATTCTATACATGTAAAGTTCAATGTATAGAATATGAAAAGCAAGAATGAATAAGAATGTTTCTTTATAACTGCTAATACAAAATACTGCTTAGTCTTTATGAACAATGTCGCTGACATTTCATCAATATCCACATCATTTTTTTTCCAGCCCATTTCTTAAATACCTTCCTGAAATGAACACTCTCAACACTGGACCAATCAGCAGAAATTCTCATTAAATTTTGCCGAGATATACCCATAGAATTTCGCAAGTTTGTTTTGATGACATTCTGGTGACTGAACACCCCCACCCCCCGCAGTAGAAATAGGGGCAACAAGTAACCTGTTAGCTGCCTCAGATGCAGCTGGATATAAATCTTTGTTTTTCAGAGCTAGATTTAGCTGTATTCTTTGTGCTTGATACAGACATGTTATTTAATTTTTCATTGATATAAGTGACTCGGGCCCTTTACATTTGATGACTGGCATCCTTGTAGTGGCATCCTGTGTTACTCATTTAAGTTCAGACCATGAAAACGTGTTATCTAAGTAAATAATCCCTAAAACACTAAGCAGTCCCAAGGGCATTTGACACTTAGTTTGCAATAAACATAAATTAACAACACATGCAAATGACGCAGAATCTTTTTGCTGACCTGTTTAACAACAAAGTTCATCCCCCCCGGTCATTCCTTATTTCCTACTAATCACATTTAATTGCTTCTCAAAACCGACTGACTGCTTGTAGTTAGCTGCAATCATGTTCGAAGAACGTCTTATTCATCATCTACTGACATGATCCATAGCTGCCAACCCTGGGGTACAAAAATACTGACTGCTTATGACAAAAATACTGATTTTCAGGAACAAATACTGATACATGAGAGTGTACAACGGACATGGCACTACTGCATCAGCCCTTCTGGCCAATAGCCAGTGGCACTATAAAAAACACTGATGAAATTTAGTCCATATTTAGCACAAAGAAGTTGCAATATTCACTGAAATTATTCTAGTAAACACACATGGATGAAAGGCCATCAAAATTGATCGTTAAATCAAGCTCTCTGCAAGCATGCAGATTCTACTATAAAATATTACCTGTTCTTTCATTTCTTCTGCGGTCCCTTCCATGTTTAATAATCTCTGGACAGTCATTTTTCTGTTTTACCCAAGAGTGTTTTCTTCTTAATACACTGTTCACCGTGTTCAGGTGATTTCTGAACTGGTGCTGCTATGCATAAAAATGTGCAATGTTTAGTGGAGCTTGTGTGCTGTTCAGTGGAGCTTGTGAGCTGTTCCTTCGTAAGCTGTTCAGTGGAGCTTGTGGCCTGTTCAGCGGATCTCTTGTGCTGTCCAGTGGAGCTTGTTAACTGTTTGGCAGAGCTCATGTGCTGTTCAGTGGAGCCTGTGAGCTGTTCCCTCATGAGCTGTTCAGTGAGCTTGCGAGCCGTTTAGTAGAGCATCTGAGCTGTTCAAAGAAAAAAGTATATCTCTGGCTCAGTTGAGCTAACAAGTGTTTCAAGATGAACATTTAATATTATGTTTTGATGGGATTTTTTATTCATTTTCAGCACTTTGATGCACTTTTAATACGCAAAATTCTCGTTTTTCTGCAAACTGATTTGATCCCTCCGAAAGGGCCACAGCCCTAATCCCAGCAAAAGTGTGGGTGAGGATCCTGTAATAGATTTATATCTATCAGTTGAAAGAATGTTAAATTTTGCCTAGATTGATTCCCTGTCTCTGCACTGTACATGAAATGGTATTTTGGATGCACATTTAAGACACATGAGTTTTCCCCCATTTTCTTCCACAGCAAAAAGACCACATGGACACTTACATCTGTTCCAGTGAGATGAGCTTCTGTAAGCATTAACATTTTTTTTAAAATTTGTTATAAAATAAATAAAGTGCTAGTGATCTGTGAAATGAATTAACCAAAGGCAATATTTATAAAACTCGTAAGCACAAAAACTTGGATTCAGCTCAACTGATCAATAAAGGAATTATTTATTTAAAGTCGGATCAATATTAAGTATTTAAAGCGCCACAGACTGCTTTTAGGCATTAACAAGTACATTCTGTGATTAGTGTTCAAGAACTCTTTTTAAAACTTTACAGCAACACTTTGCTGTTTTCAAAAGATGATTTAGAAAAGTTGGTACGTCAGTCTAGTCCAAGTTTTGTGTGCAATAGACTGATTAATCCTCAACATGCTAAGCACAATTACAATGGCTTTTGTGACCAGTGTAAACCCAGCCCAGTCTGCATGTAGCTCCAAGGGAGAGCAGGGTTTACATTGTTTGGCCACTCATCAGTAATTTCTCCAATGCAACTGTTTGTAGCACATGTGGAATGGTCCAAATTCAAGGAAAGGATAGTCCATTATAGAAACACAGGTTCAGTGTTAATATGATCCCAAGTATTCAAACTTCCAGTGATGCTAGAAATCTCATAAGTATATACAATTACACACACACATATTTAGAGAAAAATTATGATTTAGTTTGATATCAGAGAGAAAATACTAAGATTAAGCATTTATTCCTTTTTTAATTACCTTGAGCTTTTCAATGGACACCCGAAACCTACTCTTTTTCCAAGGCTGGGAAAAAGGTTTTCAACTTCCTTATCCTACAAGGCCAGTCCATCTATCTCTTGTTCTGAAATGACAGTAAAAACAAATCTGAGAATTTTATTCAAAATTCTCAAACACACATTCAAAACACTGCTTCTGTATAAAATATGTAAATATATTTAACAGTGCTCCGGATAGTTTTCAGACTATTCTGTATGGTACAGGTCCATTGTAAGAAATCATTAATAGCTTGTTCACATCCAGTATCGCTAAACAACTGAAAATTAGTTTAAAGTACAAGTTGTAACTGTGAATATATGATCAGACAATGTTCAAAATACTAGAGTAAATGTGTTTTTTATTTTGCAGCTGTATCGATAAACTCTTGTCAATCCTTTACTTAACCGTTACCTGCTGTAAATGAGTACAATGACTTCTGCAAACTGTGTAGACCTGGATCAGTTTGCACATCTGTGCACTGTTTGTAACTCAGTCAATAAATTCTCCAAAATGCCACAATAAGCCATTAACAGATTGATCCAATTTGAAAGAAAGAACTGCTTATTGTTGAAATGCAATAGATTAAGGGATAAGGGTTAATATTTCGAAACGCTCAATAGTTTTTCCAAACTAACACTATCTTGAGCTTTCTTTGTAGTTCTGCTTTTAGTTAAACTCTGACAGAATAAAATGTTTATTCCATGTCAATCAGATTGAATATCCTAACATATCTACCCAGAAATCTATTGACTACGAGTTCAAATGGTGAGATAAAATGAGCATGTCAATATGCTTAATAAGAACCAAGTATAGAATGATTTTTAAAAAATGCCTCAACATTTACTTTTTTTAGAAACTTGTCTGATTTGACAAACACTTAAAAAATATACTTGTTGAGTAAAAATCAATCTCTTCAGTTTTGTTTACCTTTTCATCACCAAGAACTATATGATGATATCCCTCCTATTTTATCTCAAGTCAAGATGAAAGATTTGGCAAAGAAATCAGAATAAATAGAAATAAAAATACTTTATTTATATATATATATATATATATATATATATATATATATATATATATATATATATATATATATATATATATATACACACATATGTATACTGAAGACCATTTGAAACACTTTTACATTCAACTCATTTCCATGGTGACAAATCTAGGTTTTTAATAAAGTAACTCAACAAATGTGGTTTTTAATAAAGTAACTCAACAGACAGACAAATTTGGGCATAGTAACACCCAGGGGCACAAGCCAGTTAATTTTATATCCCTCCCATTTGCTTCCTGGTCAGTGTGAATGATTGGGCAAAGCAAACAGCATATACCAGTACAGAAACAGCAAGATTTCATTTGTATCCACATTTTTTTCATTCTGTACTAATGGACAGAAATTTTAAATATGTACAATTCGTGGCTTTTAGTGAAGTGACTAAACCAAAAAAATTTTGAGTCGGTAAACAGTACCATATGTGCTTGACGTGAGCTTGATGTGAGGAAAAAACAATTAATGAAGGAAAAAAATCATACAGAGTGGCAAAAATAACTCAGATTACCCCCATGACCCATTCTGACATAGGACCCTGTCTATCATACGATATGAGAGACAGGGTCCTATGTCAGAACAGGTCCTGGGGGTAATCTGAGGTATTTTTGTCACTCTGTATGATTTTATTCCTTCATATTATTGTTTTTTGTTTTTTTTCTCAACATCAAGCTCGCGTCGAGCACCTGGGGACAGTACCAATCAACAAATAAAATGGGCACACCTAACTTCCGTTAAGTCACGTAATGCACCATTCGGATCACATCGGCAATTTTCCATAGTTGATACAGAGATAGTCGAGAAGTTACGACTGGCATGACCGAATCACGTACATTCCACCAAGACTCACTGAGGCTTGCATAGTTGCTTACATTTTAATTATCAGTCATACATGCACTATAAAATACTACAAGGGAGGATTTTTCTCTGCCTTCTCACACTACCTACTGAAGAATCAACGCTGATATTTTAAGCTAAACTGCATATAGCGTAATCAATTTGGTACCAATGTTTAGCTCAGGCATTCAACTTCATACGCCTACTAAACTTTTACGTAGAATTTATACATTTACGGAATGCCAGACCCTTTCCCCATGCTATCGCTCGACATGACCATGATCGCAACCACTTATTATGCCAGTGTAAAGCACAGAATGGAATACTCTACCCGTCTTAGTCAACTGAAAATCGGTTTATACCTAGGTTTAATACCTCATTTTCGGTCAACCAGTGAGAAGACAGCATTCCATTCTGTGCATTGCACTTGCATATTAATTGCGTGCGATCATGGCCAAGTACTGTGGGAAAATGGCCTGGCATTCCAGAAATGTGTAATGGTACAAAGTTTTAGTATGCATGCAAAGTCAAATGCCTGAGCTAAACATCGGTACCAAATTTATTGCCCAACGCGCAGCTTAGCTGAAAATGTCACGTGAAATCATGTGAGAAAGAGCAATAATCCGGTTTATTTCAAGGTCTTGTTTTTTTTTCTTCAGAAGCACGTGCTTGTCATAAAAACAATTTTAATTTAAGTTTGCGGAGTTTCAAATGTGCGATTTTCAAACTTAATTTTGAGGCTGAAGAATGTCTCAACTTTGTATCTGCTTATGGTCAAGTTCTTACCATTAAAATTTTCCACAGCTGACTCCAGGCCAACTGAAGTCAGCCATATCCCCACATCTTCGACGGACCACATGTTGTGTTATCTGTCTGTCACCATTTTTTGTCATGTTGTAAATATGCGGTTGCAGCATCCATACCATATATGGCTACATCCGAAAACTTCCGGAGATTCACGTTCCGATTGTTTCCGTATTTCCGTTACAGTTTATCGGAAATTGCCGATTGAGTTTTTCTTTTCCCTGAAATTCCGCGAATTACAATGAGTAATCTGCAGTGACGTTATTTTTGTTAAAAAGGGGGCTGGGACAGAAGAGACAACAAATACAACGGTAGCATGACAGAAACATATTATTAAAATAAAAGAGGCACCACCGATAGAGGCATTTTTCTTTTGATGTGACATGGCACAGAAGTGATTATTGTTGACTGATGACCATGCATGGAAGTTTTTTATTTTGCCGTCCATGGGGTAGTGGTATGTTTAAATGGAATAGCCCTAAGTATTAACTGGATATCACAAGTCTTTTGGTGAAAGCGCAATGTTGATATGACCAGCCATCTAGGAGAAGTGATAAGATTTTCAAGATGGATATTGTGGCAGATATATTAGAAGTTAGATCTGCACAAATTTTCATTTATGACCAACTAGACATCACAAGAAGTCTTTGATAAAAAAAACTGCATGCTGATATAACCATTTGCTAAGGAGAAATTGTGATAAAAGTTTCTTCATGGTCATTGTGGCAAGCATCTTGAATGTCTGAGCAGTACCATTTTTATTTAGGCCTAACTAGATGTTATAAGAAGTCACTGAGTCAAAATCCTATGTTAATACAACCATCCATTCAGGAGAAGTGGCAATAACAATATTTTCAAGATATTAGATACGCATGAAGCACTATTTTCATTTAACACCAACTAGACACAGACCAGTAGAGCTAAACAGAAATCTGTTCATGGAACAAAAAAGACACCTCAGTAAAGGGCCTGAAATGACCAAAACACAAAACTTGACCAAGACATGATGGATGGACAAGGGAAACACCATATGCCTACAAGTCATAGTGAGAGAGCCTTCAAAAATGAAAGCCACTTTCATACTGGCCCTAACAATACCAGTCCAACCTTGATAATGAACTTTCCTATAATCTTGAACAAAGATGGCTTCCACTGTCTTTTGTAAGGCAACAAAGTTTATTAGCTATTGTTTCTTCCACATGCATCTCTGATTTACATAACTCCCACCTAAACAGGTTCTTCCAGTTTTGTATTTTTAACTAAGCAAATTAGCTTAATGGGCTTTGAATGGACATCACATATATCTTATGACGAGCATCACTGCGATCCACTAAATACTGCAAGAGAAGCTGCATTCATAAAAGTCTGTAATATCCCAATTAAAAGGGCAATAACTCTTACATAACACAAGGGAGTTCAGAGCTTTATGTACAGCTTTATGTACCATTTTGCACAGTGATCCATGAGAAACAGCCAGACAATTTTCTGCATAGGTTTCTGCCTTGACTCTGGGACCAACAGATTCTTTGTAATTATCAATATCCATAAGTGAATTTGTGCAGAAAGTGCAATAATTCTCCCTTTATGAAAACAGAAGTGGAAATGTGAGATATAGATTCAAGAGACACACATACCATCATGCATTGTGTAAAATATATTGGAGGCAAAAAAAGTACACAGTTCAAGCTACTTACTTCTTTGCCTGTAAATCATAACAAACAATTCTCTTGTCCAGTCCTATGGACATGAGAAGAATATCATTAATAGGGGAAAATACAAGTCCAGTAGCTGGAGCCCTGTGACTGTCACTAAATCCATGAATCATCTGACGAGTGTTTGAATCCCACAAATTTAGACTTCCATCATCAGACACAGCTCCAAGTAAAGATTTCTTCTGCTTGCAGTACTGTAACTGACGAATTGCCTGAAAAGGAAAGAATAGTCAGAAAATAACTAATAAAAGAATAAAAGAATTACAAATATCATCAGGGAATAAACTGTTCATTAAGGGATTAAGTGCTATCAGACATCATCCTAGACTCTCAAAATATGGAGAAGTAAATTATCCCCTTAGGCAAAACAAAGGCAAACGACTATTAAGCAGTGTATTTGTTGCTGCTGCTGCTTCTGCTGTGGAGTAAAATAATTTAAGTATCTTTGTTTATATGACTAAACTGAAAACTGTTTCTGTTTTAATTCATGTTCAGTTTATAACTAAAATTTGGACTCGTTACTGGTTAATATTTTAGCCAAGTCTACTTCCACAAAAAGAACTTGATACATGATTCTTAATCAGCTTTAGTACAGCAGAAAATGACATCTGGTTCTACCTTTGCATTCTACAATACAGGCAACCTAGCCTCAAGGCTGTATGAGTCAAGCTTTTTTGGAATGGAGTTAGAAGAAATAAACATCAGTGTACCTCTAAGATAATATGGCTAGAATTTACCAGCAGTAGGACAACTTATTACAACCCTAATTTGACAATTCACTGATAATGTAGTGTGATGAGCACTGTGTGAATGGACCTTTCTTATTTTGTGTTTGTATTCTGGATCTAATTGATACTGATTTTGCCCTTTGTGACAAGAATTTTGACCAGCTGCAAAACTAGGTTAGTAGCAAAATGTATCTTTTTCATATGTGCTGTAATTCTGGCATGTAATATATAGCTTACACTTTTTACACCCAAATTATGCTTTTGTGCCTTTTATAATAACAATAATTACGCTTACACCCCTTGAGAGGTTGACATGCATGGGGGGTGTTTGACTAAGGCAAAAAAGTTGCTTTTTGTGTGAAACTTAACCTTGCATTAGTAGGAAAGTGATGTTCATATCACCCTGTATAGGCTGCTGTGGGATCAAAGTATTTGTGAATGCACTAAAATCTGATGTGAAGAAGTCCCAGCTTTGCCAGTAATTTGGGTGTAAAAACTGTAAGCAATATATTACATGCCAGAATTACAGCAAAAGATACATTTTACTACTAACCTAGTTCTGCAGCTGGTTAAAATTCTTGTAACAAAGGGCAAAATCAATATGGATTAGATCCAGAATACAAACAACACAAAATATACTGAAAAATTAGTTATATTCAGCACTCACTTCACAGGGTTTCAATAGACACGTACCCTCAGGTTTTGACGCATCAAATTTAAATATGACCCATTTTTGACAAATGGAAATTTCAACTAGATCTGGGCTGCAGCATCAACTTTAATTAATAATATCACATCAATAGAAGATATATATGAACTGGGCAGAGCTAAAATTCACTAAGTCAGGCTTAGTGCAACTGAATTAGGTTGAACTGTTTTGAGATTATGTTTGAAGTTTATGATAGCGGCAGAGGAAACAATTATAACATGAATTGAATGCTTTTTGATCAAATATCAGCAGTGATATGTTTGGAGATCAAATTATAATAAACTGGTCAGAAATGGAACATATAGCGGCTTGCGAAGCCAGTTGTTAAGGCAGGTGAACCAACTTGAATTGTTTTATTGGCAATTTGCTTCATTTGGCAGAATGTTTAAAAATTCTGAATCATTTATGACTTCAGTGGATTCATTTCTGATAAAATATCGGCGTTTGTTTGCACTTTAGATTATAATCAGTTAAAACGGGAATATATGGCTTCTCGCAGAGCCAGTTTTCAGTGTTGGATTGTGTTTTTCTGGCAATTAACTTGCTACATTCGGCAAACATTTAAAACATCAAACTTTTTAATTAATGGATCATTCAGAAAAAACTGAATGGACATAATGATCAGTGCATACATCTGAATTTTAAAATCACCATGGCACAAAAAAGTATATTTTTGTTTGTCTCAGTCTCAGAAACAACCTGCTGGTGATTAATTTTCTGATCCTCAGACTCCAAAGAAACAGAAAGATAATGTCAGCTCTGAGGAGAAGGAGAAGCAGCGTCAATCTCCGAAATTTGTTTGAAAACTTAAGGAAGAGAGGAAAAGTTCACTAACAAATCTTTGATGTACATCCTTGATATCTGAATAATATATAACCTTCATAGTCATATGGGTATATTTTTGCACATAAAATGATTTGAGCATCATAATAGAATATGTTGAGATGTTGAAAAGATAATAAAGTATACAATGATCCTGTTTCAAATACAAAATATACACACTGTAACAAATAGAAAAAGAAACACTTTTACAAAAATTTGATTGTATGTTTCTCACAAAACAATGTACAAGTGTTTCTCATTATTCAGCACAAGACAACAAATCTTAAACATCATTTGTTTCCACCAATTACAAGGAGTCACAGCTACGGGCTCATGACTGTCCGAAAGAATTGGCTCTCGAGATTTCAGTTTTGACTCTTGTGATTTTCATTTTTACTCTTGTGATTTTGGGGTCAAGGGTAAACTGACTCTTCAGTTTTGAAATCTACTGAGAACCCTGCTTCAACTAGTCAACATGTGTAACTATTGCTGAATAATCTTAAGTTGGAATTATGCAATGAACTATATTTCAGAACATAGCAGACAGGGATGCTTAGATGACTGTATTAAATATTTAGGCAAGAAAACTTGTAAACAGACTAATAGATTTTGCAGATTTTGATGACAAGATTTCCTCAAACTGATGACTAGAGTAGAACAAGATAGAGAGATGATGTTAACAAGCAAAACAACTTTATTAAAACTCAAGACTGAAAAAATGCATTATCAGGCAGTCTGTGAAAAGATGAATAGTTTTCTAGGTAAATATAATACTTTAATACTTGCTCAGAACATTACATAAACAAGAATCCCAATTATCACTCACCCACTTACATGACTTAACAGTTAACCATTTACTGAGCAGGTTTATGTACCACTAAAAGAACACTGCCCTAAGCAAACTACTCCCATCTTTTATATCATGTTTATCTATTTTACTATGGTCTGATTGAAATTCTTTCCAAAGATAATAGTACAATTAATATGCTCAAATCTTTCTAATAATAGCAAACAATTACATCCATGATCACCTCATTACTATGCATTGGTCTTACAATCGAACTTGTCCAGCATCTTGATGATATTATCCTATTTACCAAATTGTACCATTCCTTGAGAGGTAAAAAGCTCAGCCAATCCAGGAATCGTCCCATGGGGCGACTAGGACCAAAAACATCACTTTTTGTTGCAAAACTCTTCTGTGTTAGCAGGAAATTAATATTCATGTCACCCTTTTTTGCTGGATGTAATCAAAGTATTTGAGAATTTACTTGCTCCTATAACAGCAAATATATGATAAAAATCACAATTTCAAAAACAGCACATTATGCCCTACTTGTGACCTTTTACCTACCAATGATGCTGACCTGTGAACAAGAGACTTGACTGGTTTCACAACGTGTGACCTGGTAAATTTTCATTAAAATATCTGATGAGGTCAAAAGGTGACTGAATTAAAAAAAGGCCACACACTTACACTATACCTTGTCAAGACACTGACCTTGACACAGAGTGTACAAATGTGAATACATGAATCAGTCTACTCAAGATAAAAACTCTATTTTGAAAAAACATGAGAAAACTCACATCCTTGTAAATACATAAATTTAATATATGGGCTTTATTTCAGATTGAAAATTTTAGCAATATACCTACCTGAATTCGTGATGCAACAAGCGGGCTGGTTCCCTGACCCGTTACTACATTGTGTAGAATTATTTCCCCTGTTTCTGACCCAGATGCTATAACTGTACTGTTCCAGTTAAACTGGGCACATGTCACTGGCCCTTTATGATCCTGCGTAAGAACAAAGAACGTTTTGTCATGTCAATAACCATTCAAACATTAATTTTTGGTTTTATATAATTATGTTCTGCTGAAATTTACAGTCTTTTCAATCTGTTTAAATTGGTCTAATCTACACATCACTTGTACTCTGCTGAACATGATGGCTAGCTTGTGAAAGGTATTATAATTTTCCTTATGCATTCATGACAGGAACTACTAGTACAAACTTTCACCATATTGCATCATTGTAACAAAATGTGCAGCTTAATACAGACACTAATGCAGAAGATATGTCACTTTCTAAATATGGCACCTTGACAATATTAACAGTAACAATGTCTCCAACACTGGAAACATTACAACGATGCATTGCCAATATACAGCTCAAAAACTAAAACAGCCCAAAAAAGGCCAGTCTAAATCTGGATTGGGCCTCCTCTTGTATTGTAAGTCAGATATCAGTCAGGCATTTGAAACAAAAGTTTTACCTATTTGTCTGATCGAAACTTTGAACCTGCCAACAAAACAGTGCATTTTTCTCTTAAAGTTCTTGAAAGACACTTGTAAATTATTAATACTCAGCTCCCTGATGGGTCTAATCTGTACATCCCTCCACATTATGATGATTATTGGCTAAATTTTATCAAAAACTATAAACTATGTGTGTACATAATGAAGCACATGACTTATGTGTGGGAAATACTTCTATTTCTGTTATCCATATTTCATTAGTTACCTATAATTAAAGCTCATTTGTACATCATGAATAATAATACACTGTACCTTGTTGCCTTAGTAATGCATCTGCTGGTTAAAGAGACTGAAGAATACCAATGCAACTATTGAAGAATTAAGCAAATCATCGGGAAAATGACTTATAAAAGCCCCCCAATACACCCTAACGGAACTGAGATCATTGCATTATAATTAGTAACCATTGATTTTATTGATATTGAGCATTTTCTGTGGCATTTTTTTGTGTCCACAGTACTATCACATGAACTACACAAATTGAAGCTTCTGTTTTTACTGATTGATACTTAAGAAAAGATCAAATCATCTCCAACTTTATTTTATTTTCGACTTAGATCAAGAAACATTGAGATTTCTGCTGCATTCAAAAAATGAAATTAATGCAAGACATCCCACACACTTATCCTTATATACAGTAAGATTGTGATGAAGTGCAGACTGTACACTTATCTGAAAGTATAGTCAGAAATTGCAAGAACAGAGTTGTATGTCACAACTATTCCGAATTTACCACCTGAGCATACAGAAATTGTGAAATTGTTGGAAATCTTCATTAGCTGCCTGGCAGAATGTGAATGACAGTTCAGTGACCAATACTGCAAGTGAAAGGGACTGACCATTTAATTTTTTTTGGACAGAGTAGGTTTGTCAAAATAGTAGAAACTATGGCCTTCTCAAGCAAGTGTATTTTAAGGCAAATGATTATTTTTTTAAAAAGTTACTTCCCCTGAGCCCGTGTCCAAAAAGTTCTGCGAAACATTTTTTTGTGTAAAATATGATACAAACTTGCACTTATAAAGTACTGACATCATTTTGGAGTTGCTGATTTATAATCCTGACGGTCCTCAGAAGGCATTTAGTCAAGGTACTTTGTCTAGAACTAGAGTTTTTATGCAAAAATACTTTTTTTCCTATTAGTCAGTGATTATGACCTTTGACCTAAAAATCAATAGGCTTCTTCCTTATCTCAACTGCAAATGTTTGGTAGAGGTATGTGATGCAGAGCTAATGTTATTGTGTGGAAACCATTTTTATTTTTTACAAGCAGATTTGACTTCTGACCTTTTCAACCTAAAATTGAAAGGCATAACAGCACTCAAGGTGGTACAACTTTGAAAAAATAAAGGGAGGACTAGTACATAAATAAATTTAGAGTGTCATAACTGAGTAACAATACTGACAAAAGTTGTGCGTAACTGCATAAATTCTTTTTTGCATATTATTGGGGCCTTATTATTATCTGGATAATACAGTTATCTTTCTTGGTATTGTTATGGCATAAATGGGCATATAAAAATAAAAACAGAAAGGCAATATTTCTTAACATGAATGCATTTCATCTCTCTATGCAAAGCACAGAAGAAAAGCATTATTGATCTTACACAACAGATACCATCAGTAATGTTCTATATGATGTAACATTCCAACATCATCACACGAGTGCAAAGCCAAAGATTGCATCAGATGCATGCTGTAATACTAGATCAACAGAGTAAAATTCACGAAAACAAACCAAATTAAGTCAAGTTAGAAATGAAATAATCACCTGACGAAGATATCTATTTTAAATGATACCCATTTTCAATGTTGCAGTTTTTTTAACATAACCCATATGGATGTAAACAGGTATTTACCTAGATACCTCTTTTGGAGGTACACATAGGTCACCAACGGTAATGCTATATACAATGTAACATTTTTACATCAAATCAGTCAGTGCCTAGGCATGAAGCTTGCTGTAGTATCAGGTTAACAATTTTTAATCAGGGCTGTTCCATTTAAACATACATGGGACCCAGGGAAGGCACTTTTAAAGTGGGATACTCACCCATAGATGCAATTTAGAATTTTGTTATCATTTTAATATAAACTCAAAATCAAATTACCCTGGCATATAGTTTTAAAAAACTGCCTTGCCTGGGTACCAAGTATGTTTAAATGGAACAGCCCTCAGCATAAACAAGCTCAATTATGTTTATTTTTCATATTAGAATCAAATTATTAAATGAAAGAGGGTATCAAATTTAAACGATAAATACACATACCATATACAATGCTGCAAATTTTTTCATTGTAATCTCCTCAGGGCTGTTCCAGTAAAACATATATCCCTCGGGGGGAAGGCACTTTCAAATTCAACCAACCCACAACAGAAGCAATTTAAAAAAATTAAGATCCACCGTCAGATATGTTTTAATTGAAAAACACTGCTCCCTACAGAAGCATATTCTTTTACATAATTTCTGGCTATGGGTTAGTGGGTGGTAGAAGCGATTTTAATATTGGGTTGGGGACAGAAGCGATTTAAATGACAGCTGGCTGGAGGTAATCTACTGAATTCTTATATATTCATTCATTATAATCAATCTTTTGTCCTTTTGTTTGTTTGTCTGTCAGCCATGTATGTCTCTGATACTGTGAAATCACAAATTTTCTTGGTGGCTTATTATTTGTAGATATCACTGATCAGTCCCTTAATACCTACTAATTTAATGTCCATGAATATAGATTTTATATTAGGAATTTCTACTCTAATACAGAAAATCATGAATTTGTATCCTTACTAAAATGTGTGCTTACCAAAGTGATCACTATCTTTTCCTATTTTTCACTGTTCTCTGGCATGCTGCTTTTGATTAGAATAATAGTTAAATCTTGCATTGCTTTAAATGTGTGGTCAGATGCTATGATTCCCTTGTTATTATTTTTTCAACAAATGTTTTGGTAAACTTATAATACATGATTTGTCAGAAAAATTACTAATGCCTGTGAAAGTGATGTCACATTATTTCTGCCTACTTTTACACTACTGTATATCATTTCATGACGTCTTATTTTTATGCCTTGTTGCAAGACTAATATAAAGTTTTAAAAAAAAGAAATATAGCAAGTCAAACATTTTTATATCATAAATTAGATTTTAAAAAGGGATGAAAGTCAAGGAATCATTTTTTCCCAGAGTACTCATAAAATCAATGTCATTGCAGTTAACTGTATTGTCAAAAGCATCATCATCATCACTGATGGCCTAGCAGTAATATTCTGCACTTTTAATCCAGTTGTCACAGGTTCTATCTCCCACTTCTAGTCTTTCATATGAGGCTTATACCTATGGTCTGAGGGGCTTTCATGGCAGAGTATAAGATGCTTGTCTTGTGATACAGATCTGAGGGGCTTCCATGGCAGAGTGGTACAAGATGCTTGTCATGTGATTACTTGCCTCCAATGTGTAAATGAGAATGTTGCCAGTTACTTGTGGAAGGTCAGTGGTTCTACATCAGTGGTGTTTGGTGTCTCAAAAGTACTTGGATTTTCTTCAGCAGCAAAACTGGCTGCCATATATAGATTCTCTTCATCTGAAAATGGTGTAAAGGCCATAACGATCTACCGAAACTGGAGATCTCATGTTTAAATGACTTCAGCTGTTGCAGATAAACATCAAATCAACAGAGGCTCCATGTGCCCTAGTGTACTAAGGTGCTTGATTTTACAGATCACTTGCACATCTCTCAGAGTGAGTTTTTGTCACAGATCAACCAATTTGGGTTGGTGGTCTTTCGGGATTCTTCCTCTACCTAATATACTGTTACCCCCCACAAAAAAAAAAAAAACCAAAGTAAATCAACCAACTAATCAACTGTGGCAACAGCAGCAAAGGTACTAATCCATCATTTTTGCCACAGCTGTTTGAGTTTATAAATTTTGACTCCAGTAATTTTTGTAGACCTTTGAATATTGTCAATTATGCCTTTCTGACCATTACCTAAAAGTCATCATTAGTTGGTACAAATGGATTTTTCATGGTGAGCATATGGGATGGAGACGTCTTGAGCAATCCTGCATCACATACTGCCAAAAGTTTACATTTTAGCTCACTTCAAGTTTCTCTAACAATGTCCATTGTTCCAACCAGAACTGTTACAACTTATTCAAGCTATATTCACCAATATCTGGAGATGTACATCTGTAACAAATATTTGTAACAAAGTATAAGAATGTATCAGTGTTTTTCAATGATGCATTTGAACTGAGCAACAACCAGAATCAACAAACCAAGAAATGAAATTATTCAAATCTCTCAGGAAGTACAGTGTATAATCATAATCTGCCAAAAGATTTTTCAATTCTTAAATTTGCCAAATTTTTTTCCAACCATACTGATTCAGTGGACATAATTACCAGAATGGACAGAAACAGACCAGAACAGATATAACCAGAAGGTTAAAATCGATTTGAGTAGCTAAATTCACGTGGTTTAGTTAACTGTACATCCTTTATTGTCTTCCCTTTGATGAATTTCTTACTGAAGCTGAGAGAATAATGTTGCACACATAAAAAAAGAGGCACACTTCTACTCATTATTGTTGTTATTATACTTCTCCATTCCAGCCTGTTCTTATGATCTTGTCCCCCCACTTATTGTTTGTCATGTTTATGATATGCATCTAAATTTGTCACATACTTTTCCTACTACTATACTAATTGTTTGTGAATATGCATATCAATGTGAAATGCAATTGGGAGATTAAATCCAAGATAGAAAACCTCTACATTTCTGGATGTATTCTGCTTGGATTCCACGTTTCTGCACAAAACTCAAGAGTTCAAGACTCGCTGTACTAATTCAGTTCCCACTGTAAACCTGTACAAACACCATATTAAAATTCAATAACTTAAAATTCTGAGTGCTCATGATCAAATTTGTATCAGCAAAGACACATCTATGACAACAGCTTTTGTGAAAAGAAAACCATAACAGCTGCACCATTTTCTGGATCTACACAAATTTGAAATGTGTGCTTTCAATACTACACCAAAGAGTCTGGTGCTGATTTCAGTAACGAGTCTTCCAAACTCAGGTCTGTAGAGGGACGGAAATTATATTAACAAAACAATGTCCCTGACTTTTCTCAGTTACAAGTAGGACAAGCTCTCAAAAGATTCTTTTTACTAAAATCTTACTTTCATTATCAACCAATCAGGGACAGTCAAACCATGTATACTCTATTTTATCTTCACTGATTTATAGTATGGTTCTCGTTCTTTCATATCTGTAGTAATGTGAGTCCTTCAACAACTCTCAATGGTTGTATGCCTTTTCCGACCATGCTGACTGGACACACAGTAAGATAATGTTCAAGTAACAGAAATACCATGGGATAACCAGAGACCAATAAAATCAAATAAAATGGTCAAGTTATCTCCCCTGCAGGGATGCTGCCAGGATTTCAGGATTTAATCTAAGTTTTGTGTGTGTGTGATAACACTCAGGAAGGGAGAGCACCTGGTTGTTGTGGAATACCGGCAGAAATCTGGAAATATGGTAGTCTGGAACTGACGAGAAATCTTCATAATCTTATCCTGCAAATCTGGACTGAAGAAAAGGTACCCCAGGACTGGAAAGATGCTAGTATTGTGCCAATATTCAAGAAGGGAAGCCATAAGGAATGTGGAGACTACAGAGGTATATCCCTCCTATCAATCGCTGGTAAGATTCTTTCTCGTGTGCTGTTGAACAGGATTGATAAATATATTTCTCCGAATGCCCTGCCAGAGAGCCAATGTGGCTTCCATAGTGGCAGAGGAACGATGGACATGATCTTTTGTCTGTGCCATATACAAGAGAAGTGCTTGGAACAGAACATGCCACTGTATGTAGTCTTTATAGATTTCACCAAAGCCATCGACACAGTGTCTCGGGATGGCTTATGGCAAGTGCTCAGGAAGTTTGGACACAACAGAAAAAGTCATCAATGTCATCAAAGCCCTCCACACTGGTATGCAAGCTTATGTTGCCCATGGCAGCGTGCAGTCCAAAGAATTTCCAGTAAGAAATGGTGTTAAACAGGGATGTGTACTGGCGCCGACCCTCTTCTCGCTCTACTTAGCAGCAATGCTTGAGGTGGCTTTTGAGGGTACAAATGAAGGTATATACATTCAGACACGCCACAATGGCAATCTGTTCAATGTGTCACACTTCAAGGCAAAGACAAGGACCAGGCAATTACTAGTGCGAGAAATGCTGTTTGCGGATGACAGTGCCATTATAGCACACAACGCACAGGATATGCAGACATTAGTGGACAAGTTTTCCAAGACTGCAAAACAATTCAGCCTGAAAATAAACATCAGTAAGACAGAATGCATGTACCAACCGGTAAAACTCTTCAGCACACCTCCTCAACCAACCCCCATAACCATCGATGGTGAGGACCTAGTCCACTGCAAAAACTTTGTCTACTTTTTTAGTACTATCTCAGACAATGCTAGCCTTGAGAGTGAGATAACATCCAGGTTGGGGAAAGCCAGCACTGCTTTCGGCAAGCTACAGCATAGGCTCTGGAACAATACTCATGTGTCAGCTCATGTGAAAGGGAAAGTATATCGTGCCATAGTGATGTCATCTCTCATGTATGGTGCAGAAACCTGGATGATCTATCGTACACAGGCAAAGAGACTTCATGCTTATATGATGCGCCACCTCCGCCAAATTCTACGAATTAAATGGGAGGACAAGGTCACAAACATAGAAATAATGAAGCGAACAGGACTCCTGTCTATAACCGACATTCTTATTGAGAAAAACCTAAGATGGCTTGGTCACGTCCATACGATGGATGAGGGGAAACTCCCGAGGCAACTTATGTACTCGCAACTGAAGAAAGAAAACAGAAATCAAGGAAGACCACAGCTAAGATTCAAGGATGAAGCTAAGAGAAACATGAAAGCTAGATAGATTGACACCAGGAGATGGAATACTCTGGCTCAAGATCGAGAGGAATGGAGGAGAAGCATCTCAGCGAGACCTAAGCCATAGGACAGTCATCGTCGACCCACCGACGGACTGCAATGATGATGATGATCTCCAATAAGGACGTGGTGGCAGGAAGAATAGCCATTGTTAAATATCTCTCTAACACTTAAATATCTGTTACTCGTTCTTACTGTTCCGCTCTGTTAAGGCTCTACTGAAATCAAAATACTCAAAAAGATGTCATCTCTAGTTGTATAGCGATTATTATTGTGATGTCATTGGGCATGGTCATGTGGTTGTGGTGGAGTCTTGGTTGGGATGGCAGAAAGACCATAGGCTTACTCCATATTTGACAGCTAATTACGATGCTGTCAGAAGAATTAAACTTTTTCTAACAATTCAGTTGGACTCAGATTATATACTTGATTCCCAGTCAATGAACAGGTTCTAAAACTGATGCGTTTATTTTGAAGCCAGGTTCCTCCATCACATTCAAGATCTGAATATACCAAAGGTGAAATTAGAACAGTTCCATCTTAATTTATTATCATGGCAACTTTAAATGTTATTTAATGTGAGACTTTAATGCCAGAACTCATAGTTTCAGTGATTTTGGGGTTAAAAAAAAGAAATTCTTCTCAAACAACTCAATTTTGTGCCGATTACATTGTTTTTTAATGATACTGAGAATTCTTGATGTGTAAAAATTTCACAAGAAACGAACATCAGATCAGGAAATTAATACCACTTGGGTATGCAGAAATAATGATAGTATTATTTAAATGGAATATGTGGTTACAATACGAGTGCTGGTTCTACAACTTTGCAAAATACATCTCATACAACTATTCTGTTGTTTCTAACAACACTCTGTAACATGGTAATAATTTCTGCACACATGAAGTTGACCCACTTTCTACTTTAGTCCCTTGCTAATTAATAGTTTTAGATTTTACAACAAAACTAAGCACATTTTACCTTTTGACAATAATACATGATCACAAATATTTAGATTGTAAGAAAATAGAAGTTACAATTTTATCCAAAGTATTGGTACCAGTAAAACTAAAGGAGATGGTAAAAAAGAATCAGGATGAACAGATTAGTAGTGTAGTAAAGAATCCATATATCAGAATGACATCAAGTATTTTTTCATCAATTTCATCATTAGTTAATGACACTGCTTCAAAATGCTGTGTGCTAGATAATAGTAATCCAATTTGTAATATAGATACCAAATGATGGCTTGGAACTAAGTGCCAAAAGGTCTGCAGAAAATATCAACATCCTCAAAATATACATAGAAATAACCAAACACAAACAGGACAAATTTTATCCATCTTGCTTTGAGTTTACACATTTCAGTCAGTTTCTTATGTTTAATGTCATTTAATTTTTGCACATAGAGAGCATGTGCTTCATTTGGTAATACATCTGCATGATATGAAAGTTAGTCTTGTTATTCTTTTGTTGCCATATTAGTTCTGCCAACTAGAGATCTACACACACTTAATTATGTTGTATGGGGATTCTCTGATGATCGCTATGAGCATTAATCTGTTGATTGTTTCTGAATTTAATACGATCCTCCTCCTCTGTGTATGAATATTATTCTGTGCTGAGAACTCCCTTTCATTATCTGCTGTCTGAAATTCATATGCATAACTAGCTTGAACAAGTTATTGTTCTTTATGGTTGTGCAATTTTCAACATCTCACAGGTATGGCCCCATGGGTATTCTCTCTTTGATATCTTTGTTCCAAAAAGAAAAGTTTTCACTAACTTGAACTCTGCCAAAGATTCACTTCCTCGAGTCAGTGCTTTGCTGCCTCTTACGCCAGATTTTTTTCTCTTCCATAATGCTGTATTAGGGTTTTAAGTCCAACATTTCCATAGTCTGCTTGTTCAGACATGGGTATCTTGAATAAATAACCGCCTGTCCATCCAACGCGTACATCGGACTCGCACTCATCATCAATTCTGGGCTCAAAATCACACACTGGTATTTCCAGTGACATTTTCCCAATGTCCAACAGACTGATATACATGAAATTCATTGTCATTATAGCCATCACCAGCCAGTATTTGCCGACTGAAAACGTCGTCTGATGACAAACCCTGTTGTGATTCAGCCATTTTGGTTTTCTGTGTGGGGCCCTTATTTGAAACACGCATTTGTAAAACTTCCATGATGAAAGTAAGGTTAAAACTTCCATAAAATGCGTGTTCCAGGGCCAATGAACCAATCAAATTTAGTTTAACAGCCATTCATGTCGAACCGAAGTATCCAGCTATTTTAACGTTTGCCTTCCTGAATCTGGATGTCGCATCAAACGTTGCGATATTGCTACTGACAGAGCGAATTACGTCCCAAAATGCACTTTTAAAGTTGAACAAAATATTGGATACTGCGCAAAGCACTTTTTATATCCACGATGTTGACGTAATTTGCGGGATGCGTATCACTGTTTTAAAAATATGCGAATTCATACAAATTGGGTGCACTCACGTGTACTGGCATCATTTTCTGACCAACGTTTTATTCACATTAGACCGCTAGGAGGGGGTTAGATGCGATTTTAAATATATATTCCTTTTTTTTTCTGACAACCCCACCAGCAATTTCTCATTTTGTTAACACAACCCACAACAGAAGTGATTTTCCTAATCAGCCTTCCACTGTCAGAATCAAAATAGTTTGAAACACAACCGCCTACAGAAGTTTTTTTGAAGTGCCATCCCTGGAGGGGATATATGTTTTACTGGAACAGCCCTCAGGCAGATTCCTTCAGGGATTTTGAAAACAAGTACTTATCTATGACACAGAAAAAGAACAGAACTGAAGAGCCTAATATAGGCACATAATTCTGGCATTCTGCACTATTGTGGGAAAAGATTGCACATAAAAATGATACCTTGAACCACAGAATGTAAATATAAAAAGATTTCCACAGGAACTACGGTGTTGTCAGAGCAGTAAACAACTCTAGCAGATGTTTGCGCATAGCCAACTTGGATGTTCCATACACTATATATTTTTACAAATGAATAATACAACTGGAAATGCAGCTTACTTGTAAAATTTATACAATTATTTGCACTCTATTAAATGCTGTTATTACATGATATGATAACTGAGCCTAATTCTATTTTCTATTAATGGCTCTACCTCAAAATATGAGCCAAAGTTATTTGGTTTTGGAAACTTCCCCTCCCCCCTGTAGTATAGAACAATACTGGAAAATGATCTGAAAATCAAATTATGCAATAAAATATACACAATGTAAACCAAACACTACGGGCTGTTCCATTAAAACATACATGGGACCCGGGGACGACACTTTTAAAAACATCTATCCCAGGGTGGTCTAGATTCAAAATTGCTTCTGTCCCAGGTTGTTTATTCAATAAAATCACTTCTATTGGTGGTTGGTATAACTGGTTCTGTAGGTCTGTCTAAAAGTGCGACCTAAACATAATAAAAAACTTCCACTTTAGATACCCAGTTATCAAATTCGTATTTTATGTTATGCACACCGTATTTGTTCCCGTCAAGAGAAGGCCTATTTCCTTCGAACGGACAACAGACTATAAAACGTTGTCATTGGTCAGCTATAAATAGGTCTGGAAAGCCTACCACGTGATCTGCATTTGTAGTTTTACTAATCACAAACAATGTGAAAATCTATGTCTTTATTTTCTCAATCATAGGAAAACTAGCAGATTTTTTAAATAAATCTCCTTATAAAATTAAAGTGTAAATTCTGCGACATTAATTTTAGTCTCGTGAGACTTGGTTTGCATCAGTCAGATCCAATGCGCGCTGCGAAAAGAACCGAATGTAGCCGTATTGTGGCAGTTATGGCGGCGAAACATGTTTCGACAGGGGAAAAAGTCGGTATTTGGTTGAGAAAGCAAAGCCTTGAGAAATAATTGACAGCCTTAGAGGTAAGTTCTGTTATTTTTTCAGAAAGCTAATCAAAAAGTGTTAAGAGACTAGTGAAATTCTGTTTATTCAATCATTACAAACATTGTTGTCATAGACTCGTTTCTGTCGATCAAAAGCCATTGGCATTGTAACACGTACTTGTCTTCATCCAATTAACTCAAGATGACCGACACACACAGAATCGGCGTGGGGCAGATTTCACGTTACTTAATTGATTGAAGGGGTAGAAACGAACACTTGTGTGTAATGGAGTCTTCATTGGATATTTTATTTCCAACATGTACTCAGTCCAAGTCCAGTTCCAATAGATAATTCCGATGTTTTGGAATACAGCTTGACAAAATTTGACTATTTAACGGTTATCAGAGGAAAGATCCGATTGATGACACTTTAAAGTTGCAATGGAAGAAGTGCAGAGGATAATACCATTGGCATTACTGTTGTTTGTATGAAGTATCTTATGTGACAATTTCAGTGAACTAGTTTTATGGATTCAGTTGCATTTTGTTTAATTACTGTGACAGTTTAAAAGAAATCTTGGAATTATTGTAATAAATGGCAATATATGGAAAGGAAGTTCAAGTTATAGAACAAAAATGAGAAAATTATCTTGAAACCAATGAATTGGTTAGTAATAGATCATTATTCACCCAATCTTCCAGTTATTTCTGCATATAAATGATACTGTCCATACCTAATTAAAATGTAACTATTGGAAATCTAAGTCAAAATGTGTTAGGAGTTTTTCATTGATTTCAGATTTTTAATAGGTAACAGTTCTTATTTTAATTGGTTGTGGTCATAACCATGCAAGTATTTATTAACAATGTGGTCAGTTGTGGCTTGTATACAAGTAGATGATTATTACAACTTTCTTCTTAGTATCCAGTCATCTCATTTTCTCCAAAATATGTTGTTGTTGTTGTTGTGGGGCTTAACGCCATTTTTCAGCACATGATAGGCTATACATGGTGGCCAGTATTAATGGTGGAGGAAGAAACCGGGAAATCCGCGGAAAGAACCACCAACCCATGAGAAGCTACTGGCAAGCTTTCTCACATATCCACATTCGCCGAATCTCAGACTCGAACCCACGCAGACAGAGGTGAGATGGCAGTGATCCATAACGGAGAGCGCTTTAGACCACTCGGCCACTCGGGGCCCCTTCCAAAATATGTAAGCACAATGATACCACAGTTGCAAGTTGAATTAAACATTGTTGACTTTATGTTTAGATTTTGCTATGTGCATGTCAAGTTGATAAACATTTGGACAGTGCACCATTTTTTGCTATGTATATCATCTCCAAAATATACATAGCACATAACATAGCTCCTGCTTTACACTCCATGCCTAATTTTTATTCACTTGAATAATTTTGATAATGAATGCACTAGTGGTAATTTTATAGTTCATGTGTGTTAGTTTCAATGTGAATCTTATGTTGGCTTTGGATTAAACTTTGTTTTGTTGAGTACTGTACATTTTGTATGTACACATGGGGGGGGGTGAAGTCTGAATATGTGTGGGTGGGGATAAGACCAAACAGTACATACACACCTAATAACAAAAACTTTATTAAAGTTACAATAAAACCTATTTGCCATAGCCAACAGGAAACAACTGATAGTATTTGTACACTTTCCAATTTGTTTGTAGCCTCTTACCAATTTTAAAAATGAAAAGCATCAAGAAGATAAGTTATAAATAAGTGCAGTACATCATTTTCAATTGGACAATGAGAGGGCAGTCAACCATTCCATGTACTGCAGTTGCATATTAAGTGGGTCTGATTACAGCCATACAAGTTGTGCGAAAAGGGAGAGAAGTGTCTTCACTGGTATTTTTTTTTAAGAGTACATATATAACTGACAAGTTAATTGTAAGCAGCTAGATTAGCCCATGTGCCCTTTTCTGGTTTCCAGGATGGATGATGCATGGCAGTCAGAACTGTGTCATCTCCATCCAGTATTTGCAATGTACAGTTTTATTATTTTTAGAAATAATGGAGAAATAAAAATGTAACTCCAAAATGTGTAGAATTAGTGAGCTTATCAAACACAGTGTTACATATATGTAATTAAATTGTTTGTGTGTTAGTTTTGAAATTCTTTATTATTCTATTTTAGTTTCATTACATTTTATTGTAATGATTATTGAAAGGATTTGAAATTTGTCTTCAGCAATTCGATATTTTCTTTTAGTAAATGTTGTTTATTTAAGTCGTAAAACGTGTTACATGAGAATTATTTTTAGTTAACCTAGTTCATCTTGGGCTGGCAAGAACGTAAACAGGCAGTTAAAATGATTGGTCAGTATCAGGGCCATACCTTGATTGCGTGATCACTATGTGTAAACAACGTTTCTTTATTACTGGTTTTAAAGTGAGGCTACACTGGCGTACATGATAGATCTCTTGCAGTAAGAGACCACATGACCCATCTCGCGAGACTTGAAATGATGTTTTTGGGGTTTAAATACGCATTCTTAATATTCTTCTGTCAGAGTCATTTTAACATCTTGAAGGAACAAGGTGTTATTTTTATTTGTTGCCAGATTGTTTGTTTTTCATCTGATTTTTGGATTTAATAATTTATTCTCCTGGAAACTCAACAAGTTGACTTTCTTATAAAAAATTCTGAAAGATATTCATGGAAATTTATTCTGGAATTATTCGGAAACAAAAACTGTGATTCAATTGAGGAATTGTTGATATGTGTACATTAGACCACATCTGATGTCATCGCCTTCCATATTTGTATGTCATCGAGATTCAAACCTGGATTCTAATAGAACTATTTAGTGACAGGACTTGTGTTTTCATTCTTTGGATCAAATTTTGGATTATGTTCATAAACTGTAAGTCCTATTTACCAATTTTTACATTGTTTTCTAGGGAATAAATTATTTTGTTAAAATATACAAAGCTTGTTGACTTCAGTCTTTTCTTCTGTTACATTTGTACGAGCCTACACGTAACAACAGTGAATGATCAAATCTGTTGCTTGAAAACAGGGACTTGATCATGCAAATATGGAGACCATGTTACTAAAGAAACTCCCTTTTTATTTGAAATGCAGACAAATTGACAGTGTTTGAAGGGCGGTACTAAGCAAATGTATACATTCACACTGAGGAGGGGTTAGAAAGAAGTCCACCCTGCAACTGGGAGAGGGGGTAAAAAATGGCAGTTGTCAAATGTACTAAATGGACAGCCCCTTATCCTCACCTGGAATAATAACTCTTATTAGGCTAGCAGTGATGATGAGACAAAATAGTTTTCGTCATTTGTTTTTTTATATTAATGTTAGGAATGGAATGGCTGCGTGAAATTTTTATTATTGTCTTTTTTACAAAATTATTTAACAGTTTATTTTAATTTAGATAGTACAAAATGTTTCTGTCAGAAACTGAATAGGAATTTTGCACCATTTTTGACCATAGAAGTTTGATAATGGGTAATCCCTTGCAGTATTTATTTAATCACTGGACATGTCCTCGCACCAAGCTGTTATATCTCTCTGGTGCGTGCGCACGCATGCACACACACACACTTAAAAGTACTTTACCCCACCAATCAATGCCAACACGGGCAAGGCAATTTATTACTATGCCCTGGTGCTAAATCACTAAATAACCAAGTAGTTTCAGCACTCAACAGTGAAATAGAAGAAATGGTTTTATCTTACGATTCCTAGAAATTTTTATTGATCAGTAGAGTGTGTTTCCCTTTGAAAGACTTTTTTAAAGTTTCAAAATATAGCAGCTGCTTCTATCATAGCCTAGATGCCCTTTTACTGTTGTTGTTTTTTTTTCAGATAGAAATACTAGAAAGTGTCAGCATTGTTATATCAAGCAACACTGTGGTGGACCAGTTTGTGACTTTACTACAAACCAACTTCTATTCATGCTGATAAATACCGGTAAGATACAAAAGATGAACTTAAGGTTACCGAGGAAGAAACTGCCATCAACGATGCAAGTGCTGCTCTTAAAAAAAAAGACCACCAAAAATAGAGTTCAGTACTTGATGCAGAATGGAGTAATCCAGAAAGTAGCCAACAGGTACAAAGTCAAACAGTAGTTGTTTTATTTAGGTAATGTTACTAAATTGTACAAAATATCAAAAATTTTCTTTTTAAGGATTTCCTGTTAAAAATTTTACAATAAAAATTGGTATGTGCATGTATTTCAACAAAAGACTGTATGGTATTACTCTGATCGCACTACCAATCCAGTTGGTGATGGGGTTCATGCTTATAATACAGAGGTGTTGACAGAGTTTCCTTCAACAGCTGGTAGTTTTAAAAGCCATTCAGCTTGTACATTGACATGTTATGTCACATGTAGATAAATAACAACGAAGAGTGTGCTATTTGTCATATATTTCAATATCTTGTTCACTTCTGCTGAAATACGGAGTCACATTTTGGTATCACAACATGAAAAATAGTTACAACACTAGTAACCAGCACAGAGCACTGACTGATTATGTTCAGGATTTAAGTATGTGTGTCATAGGGGTTATCTCACATAGTTCAAATTTTTAATAGTGCTTATCAGTTCTTTTCTTATTATACAGGCACCTACCTCTGTGAGCCCAAGGCATTAAGATGTATGAAGGGGATTTCCTGAAAAATTTGCCAGTTTTAAAAAGATCTTACTTTCAATTTAGAAATGATGAATCCCATAAAATTGTCAAGATAAAAAAATGTTGAAAGAAAAAAGGTTTCCTGGTTCTATTGTTATTTCTGTTATTTTTGTTTCAGTAGTTTAAATTACCTGAGTACATGTTCAGAGATGAAATTATGCCATTTATAGATGCCATTTATTGATGTTTATGAAATTTCAGATTTAGCATTTGTCATTGTTGTACATATTAATGTCAAACATGTAACTGAAGTACCAACATGTCATTTATCCAGAACATTCAGTTTTCGAAATCACATTTGCTGCCATGAGCATGTTGCTATGATCTAGTACATGTACTTGTATTTGTGATCTGTAAGATGGCAAATGTGGATTTAGATACAAGGGTTAGGGTCAACACTGCTTGTGTTAGCTTTTTTCAGATGGAGTTGTCATGAACAACATCTTTTGTTCAAAGTTTGTTGGTTAACTTTACTGGGTCTCAAATTGCAAGTGGTCATTCATATTCTTGACAAACTTGAATTCCTTAAGTGAAGTTTGGACAATTTATTGTCTTTATCCTGTTAATAATTGGAACACAACATTTTAACAATGATGTAAGAAATCATTTTGGTAATATATTTTGAAATAAAGATGTTAAATTGAATGCTGTTTTGAAGTATTGTTTAGACCACTTCCCAGCTATAAATAGTAATGCATACAGAACCATGCATAATTTTGTAGAATAGATCAGTATATGGTGACCTTGTCTATCACATTTTACATCTACAAACAGAGTAGAGTGGTTTTAGAACAGCATTTAAGGCAGAGGAGTGACTGTCCATGCTAATAGCATTTCAGATGTGCTAAATGTTACAGAAAAAGACAAGAGTAAAGTAGAATGTAGACATTGTAGCAATCCTGCATGCATGTCATGGTTTTGCAATATACACCTTGGCATGTTAACTACTCTTTACATAGCCCTAACAACTTTTATAAGCACCAGTCATCATTCAAATGTGCCAGTTTTTGACTCTCAGCCAGAAATGCACATACTTAACAAAGCCTAACGCAGGTCCGCTGGCCTGAGGCCACCTGATATTCAGAAGGACCACCACTTTCCCAAAGCTCGGTGGTCTGTGGTGCCTGCAATTTTAGACTGTGGATATTAAAAATATATCTATCCTATGTTATAGGATTGTATAAATCTTTCTTTAAATTATAAACATGTCAAACAGGACAAAAATCAAATGTGAAATGAAGTTAAAACAAAGATCATGCCTACGCCATTTAATCCAAATTATCATTGTCGTTTTTGGGCGCCTGCCATAAATTGTCATTTGGGCACTTACTTTGTTAGTCATATAAGAGTATGTAGCGTTTAGGATACTGACTTTTTGTGGTTTCGCATGTTTGAAAAATGTGGAGATTTTTTATTGTGTCAATTGCTGCCGCCCCCTCCCAAGACAAGAACCTCTAAATACGTGTGTACAATAAAACCAAAAGAAAAAGAAAATTACAAGATAAGTGGAAGCAGGTAGTTCCGTGGCTAACCCACAGCAAGAAGAAGGATAAGATGGCATTTTCAGTTTGTTTTGCATATAACATTATCAGGAACATTTGTAGTTGGCTGCAGCAACTTTATAATTGGTACAATCAGAACCCATGAGCTGAAACGGCAACCCCTGGCTGTTCTGAAAGTGAGGAGTCTGTTATGTTGCTGAATAAAGCAGCCTTTGAAAAACTACGTGTCATTGTTAGAAATGCTCATTTTTTCGAGACACATGGACACCCATATACTATGTGAAATTATGTGAGTTGGACAAGGTTTGGAAATAGGCAGTACCTACCTGATAGACAAATATTGTCAGAAATTTATCAGGGCTATTGCCCATAATCGTAGGGTCAGAACAGGACCATATCATTTCCTCCAGTCATTTTTTTTTGCAGTTATTAGTGATTGCTCCACTGACACGTTTAACAAAGAGGCAGAAATTGTATATGTTCTTTCAAGTGAAAGGTAAATGTTATAAAGTTTCATTTTATACTTATGAATTTAAACTATTAAACACAAGTTTAAATTAAGATCCATTCCATTTATAATAATGTAAGCTCTTAAACCAATTTAAAATTAGACCCGTTCTAGTTTATTAAATTCTGTTAATTCAATAATTTAGTATTTCTTCTTAGGTTTAAATTCACGTTTTAGTATAAAAAATGTACCCAAGGTAGACAGTGAAACCATCAGTCTTGCTATAATGGACTGTATGTCAGAGAGATATGGGTTGTTGATGTTGTTGTTATGGGGCTTAACGCCATTTTTCAGCACACGATATACATGGCGGCCAGTATTAATGGTGGAGGAAGAAACCGGGAAATCCGCAGAAAGAACCACCGACCCACAAGAAGCTACTGGCAAGCTTTCTCACATATCCACATTCGCCGGATCTTAGGAATGAATGGATGAAAAAGAATGTTGCAATGGGAACTGATGGTGCGTCTGACAGTGATGTTGATGCAGTTTATGACAATGATGATTATGATGATGATAGTAAATTCCATGCTCAAGATTTGTCAGCATTACAAAACAAAGCATATAAATTGATGAATTTAATGTGAACTGATTAAATAACAACCTTGTATGCATGTTTTATTTTATTGTATAAATTATACATTGTTTTTCACTAAGTAGATCCATAAATAAAAAGGACCTGATATCAGTCAGAAGGACCACCATTTTTCAAAAGCAGGAAGTCCTGCAGGTTTCCTACTTAAAAAAGTTGGTGTCAAACCCTGACATAATTGCATTTTTTATGCTATATCTTGAATAAAATAATATTTAGACTTTGCTTTCTATGAGTCAAATATTTTCTTAATATATCCCACCGCCCCAACAAAAAACTTCTATTGGTGGGTGATTTTGTTGTTAAATCGATTCTATCGGTGGGTCCTGAAAGGCCTAAATCACATCTATGGATGGCTACCCAATTTCAAAACTGCCTTCCCCCGGTCCCATGTATGTTTTAATGGAACAGCCCTAAATCGAAAGACCAAAATTTAAGTATATTTGAAATATCTGTGCTTCATGGTAAACTGCTACTAAAAATACCTTGTATGTCTTTTTAAACTTGAGGAATTTTAGGTCCCACAGCCCAATGGTTCCATCAGATCCCCCAGCAATAATGTATCTGGATGTGTTGTTAAGATCTATACACAGTCGCCCCATCTAAAACAAGAAACAAAACAAACGGCATATATAGGAAGCAACTTGGTCAATAGTGACATAATCTGATACAGCAACAATTTATAAACCAAACATTAAAAAAGTCTTTCCCGGGTTCAAATTCAAATGAAATATACTGATTAAATCAATCAAAGGACTGTCTTTTTCAAATACAGAGTTACTGCTATTAAGATGAGATGGAAAACATTTGGCATGGTAAAGGGGGTAACTGTTTTGTGAAGCAATACTCAGATCAAACAGTTAGATGAAATAAAAAAAAAGAAAATCAGATATGCTGAATATGAGAGATTACTTTGTAATAGAGATGGTCATTATAAGCTGCACAGTAAGGCATATTTTTCACTTTTTTTAAAAACAGATTTTCAAACTGATAAGAAGGTTCACAGATTTACCTGAAGAATCACTTGATACACATTATTTTCAGGTATAACACAATACCATCGCTATACAGTCAACTGAAAATCAACCTTTTATGTACCAATTACATTGTTCATGGCGATACACATATATTCTTGGCTGTGCCCTTGCACCAGTGACCCTTAGTTGTCATCCCTTACACTCCACTCTCAGAAATAAATAGGAATTGTGTTCATAAAGTACAAATGCCCCAACAAAATGCCTGAGCAACTGATTTAAACACAAAATTTACCCTTACGGGTTTACACTGTTTTCCAACTATGTTTCATGTTCCTATTATGCTCTGGTGGAGTGTACAAATGTCTAAAATTCTTACTGAACACTCCACTTCTGATAAAGTGACAGCTGAATTCTTCACACTAGTTAGGGCTATCTTGTCATGGTGCATAGACACACTGGCAAGGATGCTGTCTGGAACACTGAGATAAGGGCAACAACTGAATGTCTTAAATAATGCATAATCTCCCCTGCATGAATAGCAGAACTAGTTAGATATCATGGATACACTGATGTATGACAATATTTTCTCAGTCTACAGACTGGACTTTGATGCAGGGCAAAAGGAGAATGAAACATGAACTAAATGATATGAACTCTCCAAAAGTAAACATTTTCTTGTTGACTTTCTATCTGACTGAATGAAGTAAATAACAAGGCCCCTTACAATAAATTAATCCTTTTATGGTTTTATGCTCAGTTACTTTTGCTGTTATTTTATTGATCACCCTTTCTGAAATCCCTTTACAGGTTCTAAAGGTGCTCAGCTTCCGATAAATCATGTGTTTGACCCTGTAAACATTTAGTCTAATTTCAACAGTGGTATGAAAGTCTACATCTGAAAATTTGAAGCTACTGTTGGATGATAGATTTTTAAAACTTTCAACTTCCAAATTTTTAACCTGTATCACTGACATTTAATCACAATCAAATACTGGTCATATCACTACATAAAAACTGCATATAGTCTATTATATACATTCTAATGACTTGATTATACAAGAGGCCTCTTTTCATATTTTGATTTGTGATTTTAAGTTAAGGGATTAACAGGAAGAATATAAACTGTGTCCTTTAACCAACTATACCAACCTACATGCTCTCTGAAAATTCAAAATTCAAAGAATTTTAGTCTGGCTCAAGATAGCAGCTGGTAATACTTCATTGTTTTAAATATTGCTCTGTGTACATTTTTATTAATTCTGGTACATATTTACGTATTTTCTGCACAAGTATGCTTATCCAAATCTTACAGATTTATTATTAATCTACCTCCAATAAAAGTGCACATCAACCAGTTCTAATTAAATGACTTCATTTCGAACACATTTAAAACAGAAGACCACATTTTATAGGAACAAGTGAAGTAAGACAGTGGCTCTGTAAGGGTTAAAACAAGTACAAGTTTGGCTTTCTAAACAAATGGTATATTTAAGAATCAGTTTCCTTCTGCTCTACAGACATACATACTATCTGAATATGTATTGTTTGCAAAACATGATTGCCCTCTACAATTCTCGATTGCATTTTAAAGCTTTTGGGTCCAGCAAAATCTGATGAAGCAACTGCTTGACCTCAAGATTAACTACCATGATCAAGCACATACTAAGTGACTTTCTGCAACTTTGCAATAAGATGCTTTTACTGATTATCCTGTTTATATTTTGGCAAGGATGTAGTGACAAGCATTCAGTTTTCAGTATTCAGTGGTAATGTCCCTGTCTTGCTTGTAATGAAGATAAACAACCATATGCCAGTCATTCATACTATTCTCATATAAAAACTGTGCCTTCACCACCATGGTTTTAAAAATAACAGACATGACATTAAGTAGTCTTTGTTTGTACAGAAATAATATACAGCATATTCCCCAATTAATACACTCAGCGGTGTTACATTTTCAAAAAGGGGAGTTTGTTAAAGTACAATAATAAAAGCTCAAGTTGTTCTTTTGATATAATCTTATGATGACCACATGTACATCTGAGGGTCTTTCTGCCACTGAATTCAGTAGCTGTAAATATCAGCACAGTTAAAATGATCAATTGATCAACATATTGTCCCAATCACCAGCTGGCTGAAGTAGGACTAGTAAGTCTTTGAACATTCCGTCCAGCTACTGCATCATGTTTAACACTACATGTGTGCCTGTGACTGTAGTAATTTATACATAGATATATACATTGTAACAGTGTCATCAACTGAGACTGCTGCAGCATTTTGTTATAATCATGGATCTGACGTATACGGTTATTGATAAGCACAGTTCTTACACAACATCTTTTAAATTTTCTGTTCTTAAAAAAGAGGGGGGCATCAATTAGATTGTGGCGTTAATTAGGTAATTTATGGTAACCCTATGTAAAAAATATCCCTACATTCAATTTCACCAATATTACTATGCAGTCGGAAAACATGTGTTTATGGAACACAGATGCCCCATCAGTGCCTGAAATGATTTAAACAAAAAGCTTTACCAAGATGAGATGGACAGAAGGATAAACAATAATAAAACTCTAGGTCTCTACTACTGTCATGGAAGAGCATACTGATTATTTACAAATACAAAGGCATACATAATATGAAAGGCTCTAGCTCACAATCACGCTTATCCAAGAGCTGGATGATATAAGTAAATTTAAAGTTTATAAAATTCAATTAATACATATTAATATATTCTGAGAACAAATTTTTTTATTTCAGAGGCATCTTTCAAGATACTCTTCCAATATATCCACAAAATAAGATGGATAAGAAATCCATTCATACTTGCCATAAGATCACTTGTTCTTACATTAATACAACTTAGTAAGCTAACAACAATAAATAAAGGATACTGTCAGAGTTCCAGCCAATACTGGCCACATTCTGATCATGGGGGTTGAATTCCTGGACAATAGAGTAGAGAGAACAGTCCCAGATCTTAATATCATCTCCAGATGAAGCTAGCCTTAACTCACTCACTGCCATCTTGCCTCCAACAATGTTAAGTTTCTCCACTAGCTGGCCATCTCAGCTATATGTCGTGCCTGAAATGGACCCATAAACACATGTGATGTCACACCAGAATTGGGAATTCTCAAGAGTAAGCTAGCCAAAACTTCTGGTGGGGCTTCTGTCAGATAAAATACTGGTAATTCATGACAAACTCTGTCACTGCCTAATGCAACTTGGACATTTAGGTAGTACTTGTAATTTAAAATCCAAAATACCCTAATGTCAGGGATATTCATGCAGATATACATGTAAATATATTCATCAGAAATGAAAAAGCACAATTTCTAACAACTGGATGGAAAGGAAATAGATTTTTCACAAACATCAATCGCTGGTTATCTTTAAAAAATTATGTTCTCTTCCCATTTGTTGTGGAGACCACTGACCAAGGACTATATAACTAAACACTCCACGTGTTACTCTTATCTTGTGGTGATGCTGTCTTCCAGCAATTTAAAAAAAAGTCAACAACTGGTGGATACCCAAGTGTTCTGTCCTGACAGGGCTTAATACCAAAAAGTGGGTGTTCTGAAGGATTTAATGCTGTGGGTCAAAAGAGGGATTTTACTTACCATCTGCATACAAAGGTCAGTAAAACAAGTGTATTAATTACTAGGAAGTGGCTGATCGTCCAAAAGCTGTTCGGCGGAAAAGTCCATTTTAAATAGTGCCTTGCACAGTTGGTCTCCACTACCAGAAATGTCAGAAGAAAAAGAAAAGCAGAGATCTATCAGCACATCTCTTCACCAGAGAACACAACAAATTGCATCAATGATATCCAATAAATGTATTTTTAGTAGTTTGGCATGTGAAATAATTCAATAAAATGTGAAAATAGGTCATTTTATATCATTAATCCTAATGATTATAGAGTTTGGTTACTTGCACATGCACACACCCTGATGCATGATACCATCAAACAGATAAATATGATCAAAGAAAATAATCTTGTACTGTTATCATTTATTCACTTTTTGCTCTTCATGAGAATTTATTAAAGGCCAAAATATATTCATGAACTCTGTACCATATTTACCATATATACAGGAACATGATAAAACAATTTTTTTCCCATCCCATAACTTTTGTTGAAACTTTCTTCACCTAGGTCATATGTCCCAAGACTTAAGAAATGATATAAATTTATGTTGAATCTGCACTCCCCCCCGCTGCACACTGCAAGAAAATTGATAAACAAAACTCTTATTTGATAATAAAAAGAAACTAACTTTGTATTGTTATCATTTATTCCTCTTATTTTCATCATGATCATTAAACAAAAAATAAATCTACGAACTCCATATATGTGCGTAGGCATCCATACTGTAGCATGTATTGCTTATGCCCGATAACACATGACACATTGTTCAATGACATGAACATAGAGAAACAAATTGTGTTTGGTTGTACTAAAGGGTCTGATTTTGTTGTTGTTGTTGTTGTTGTTGTAGGATTTTAAGGCTATTGATCAGCACATGATAGGCTATACATGGTGGCCAGTATTAATGGTGGAGGAAGAACCCTGGAAAACCCAGGGAAGAACCACCAACCCATGAGAAGCTACTGGCAGGCTTTCTCAAGTACCCACGCTAGCCGAGCCTGAGACTCGAACCCACGCAGACAGAGGTGAGATGGCAGTGATCCATAACGGTGAGCGCTTTAGACCACTCGGCCACTCGGGGCCCGCTCTGATTTTGTTATCTGACTGAAAAATGGATCCAACAAAATCGCAAACAAGAGAGAGACATATTAAACGATTGCTTGAAGGCATCTGCCATTCATGCATGACATGGTGTTAGGTGTAAAAATAACCAAGATTTATTATATCCAGGTATCTCGCAAGTAAAAATCATTATTTGAAAATACATTCACTGTGAGTGCAAATAACAATCTTTTCACTAGCATAGGTTACAAAAAGTATTTTTAAAGGAAGTTATTGATGTGTATACTATTTACCCACAGACATCAATGCAGATTTGTATTGATTATGGCTACATATGCAAAACAAATAGAAGCCTGGGTGGTGAATTAATACAACTGGCAGCGAGAAATAACCTCCTTGTTTGAATTTAGTGACAGAATAACAAATAAAAAGGTTATTTTATTACCAAGCAAGCTGACCTCAGATGCTGACTTTGGATTCTTTCAAGTGTTCCAATATATTTAATAGATTTTTTATATTTGTTTTTAATATACAAAGTTGGCCAACATAAGGAAGCCAACATTGGTTCCCTTTTATTGGTATACATGGGAATTTTGAAAGTAAACTGAAACAGAACAATTTTTAATGAAATTCCAGTGTACTCTGATCTCACTCCTGGACAGACTGTCGATAAGATGGTGGTTAAAAGTGTGAGAATTAGCACAACTGGTGCAGATTAAAAAAGAAAGATGTGACTTTAGTCCATGCAGTTTCTGCTTCAGGAGATTTGTTGCCTCCAATGATAATTTTTCATGGCATGCCAAAGCTAAATATTCATGCACCAAAAGCATTGATCGTACATATGCAGTAGAAGGGTTGGTTTCATGAGATGATGCTGCAGTGGATTAAAGAGTTTTATCTCAAGTACACTGTTTTATTTTTTTTAAATAAAATTTAAGTTGGAGTGCATTTTCCGGCATGTACTTTTTGAATGATTTAAAAGGTGTCTCACAACTTGAAAAAAATGATGTGTCCCAGAACATACAGTGCACAAAAAATTTAAAAATTTATGGTATCCCAATAAATACGGTGTCCCAACATATAAAGTAAATACGGTTTATGTAGAAGATGCATCCATATGTGTATAGCTTTTGTCAGGTCACAAGACACAATGGTCATTGACATGAATATAGAGGTTTGAATGTTATCAGACTGAAAACTGGATCCTGCAAAATCACAAACGAGAGACAGAGACAGAGAAATATCAACCCACTACTTGAAGGCTCCTGATATTCATGCATGACACAGTGTAAGGTGCAAAATAACCAAGAGTGTACTATATCCAGGTTAACAAAATGACAATATCTTGCAAATAAAAATCATTATTAGAAAATACATTCACTGTGGGTGCACATGACAATCTTTTTGCTTGCATGGATTACTATTAAAGCTGGCTAATGCTGTGTATACTATTTAACCTGTAAATATAAATGCCCATTTGATTCAATTATGATTACAGATGGCAAACAAATAGAAGCCTGGGTGTTGAAGAAACACTCCTGGTAGCGAGTAATAAACTCATTGTTTTAACTTACCTGCAGGATATCAAATATATATATATATATATAAAATTACAAAGCTAGCCAACTACAAAAGGCAACCTTGGACTCTTTTAATTGTGCTGATTTTTTGGGCTGACTTTTTCTCGATATTAAAGGGAAGCCAACCTTTGTTCCTTTTTACTGGTTATCTGAAAATAAACTGAAACAATGCAACAGTTTTTAAAGTGATACAAGCTATGGCTTTGTGCACAGATATCAATGACCCAACATCCCCTAGAAGATTTGAGGAGAAAATAAAATCTTGCAATTCATTTTTGAGGGCCAGAAGAGACAATGATTTCGCTGACAATATGATCATTAACATGGATGAAACTCCAGTGAACTTTGATCTCAGTTCTGGACAGACTGTCAATAAGAATGAGGTTAAAAGTGTGAGAATTCACACAACTGGTGTAGATAAAAAAATCTAACTTTAGTCCTTGCAGTTTCCGCAGCAGAAGATGTGTTGCCTCCAATTATTTTTCATGGCATGAGAGCTAAAAAATATTCATGCACTGAAACGATGGATCATATGTGTGCAGAGAAGGGTTGGGTTGATGCTGCAGTGGATTAAAGAGTGTTTCTCAAGTACACAGTTTAATATTTTTTTTCAAATAAAATTTAAGATTGAGTGCATTTTCCTACAAGTAATCAGACCTGCCAACCCTAACAAGACCGTCTCAGTAAGGCATTTGATTTTAGTCTGTAAGTCTGACCAGTTTTCAGTAAGGTGTAACAAAATATCATCTACTGTAATTGTAAAGTTGTAAAACACATTTAGAAAGTTCAGTATTCAAAACTGATGAGCAAGGTAAACATTATCAACTGACACGTTTGTAAAGTACACGCAGAAATTATTTACCTCTAGTACAGTTGCACAAACTTTGGTTCCAAATCCTATGCAGCTCAATGGCTTGTTGCTTTCTCTTCACTTGAAGTTATTCTTGGATTTTTATTTTTCAATTTCACATTATGACAGCAATCATACCTCCTGCCACGAGACATACTCAAATCAACATGTGATGTACAATAAACTTAATTGTGTCCCTTCCTGCTTTTATTCACAAGAATCTGAATATTCATTTATATTCTTCTGATTATTAACACTTTTTAAGAGGCCTATTTTCTCATTCGTCTTTAACATGTATCACTAGTGGGATGTCATTTTAAAAAAATTCTATAATCAACAGTTTGATCATGCTGACACTTTGCATGAAAAAAATATGTGCAGTACTACTGTAAAGTTAGTCTGGTTCCCTGACTAACTCCACTAAATATAATATGAAACCCGGATCCATATCAAACATTGACTAGCCAATTATCCAGATTTCATGGCAACATTCACATTTCTTAAGTTTTTGCTTTTATTCTGTAAGTCTGTATTTTAAGGGTCATTTTTGCAAGACTTAAGGCAAAATCATAAGGGTTGGCAGGTCTGTGTAATTTTCAAATGATTTAAAAGTTGTCACACAACTTACAACATGAAAAAATTATGTATCCCAGAACATGCAGTGCACAAAAATATTTACTTTAAAAATGTATAGTGTCCCAACAAATACAGTATCCCAATATATATGGTAAATACAGTATACATGTATATTGTTTCTTTATTTATAATACTCTGTAGTTGATCTGTCCAGAAGTAATCACAATGTAATTTGTCAATTTATTTTGGCTCTTTATTTGTAAGATCTAGAATTTCTAAATTACATCTATATCTATTAAGGAAATAAAGGAAACTAACCTAAATTAACTACTGTCATCTTCAAAACTACAATCTAGTGTGTTAATGCATGAAAGTTTATCAGATGAAGAATTCCAAACTTGTATTTTTTTTAAACTACAGAACTTGTCAGAGAATTTTAGCAGGCATATATATCCACTCCCCACTTGTGATAATCCTGAATGTTATGAGAGGTACTTAAACAGATCTTGTCATGTTTTTACATGGCTGAGCATTACCTTAATCCAATTATAATTAGTTAATGGCTTTGCGGTGATGATGACAACTGATTAAGTGCTGCTCCAAATCTTCTTGTATACTTATCAAAGGGATCAACTATTTGATGAAAGATAAAGTGGATTCTTTTGTTCTAATTCTTTTAATTTCTTCTGTTACTCAAAGAGAGAATATAAACCTAAATCAGAACATACTACAGACAATTACAGGAAGAAACTACTGAATAAAGTCATCAATCAAACCACTGGCACACCTTTGCATGTAACAGCAGATGGTCATTGTTTATTTAATGTGAGTTCACTTTCTCTGTATGGAACTGAAAAATATTCCATGAAGATTCGACTGAAAACTTGGATTCAAATGTGTATAGATGCAGATATATACAAATGCTATACCAATACTGCACATATTGTATTGCTGTCACCATCATTTGAAGAGGTATTCATCATAATGGACCATAATGGCTGCATTCAATGTCATTGGGAAAACTATTCATTCTGTATACCTGCCAGTAAATGGAATATTGGGCCTACCTTTCAGAACTCTCAATACATCTTTCAATTAGGGCTATCAAAGGGTACTCTGGTACCCTCCTGTTTATAATTATCCCGGTAATAAAATGAGCAATAGGGTACCTGTTTAGTTCATGTTTAAAGAAAAGGTTCCAAGTTCAGATCAAAGATTATATCTGGCAACGTCAGGAGCAAGTGAGACACAAACAACAAGTACAGTTTGAGGCTCGTATTGTGTGACTATTGGCTGAGGCACATTTATCCATCATAGACCTGTCTACCGTTATATGTCTAGGCTCGTACAAAATAACAAAGAAAAGAGTGAAGCCAACAAGCTTTGTAAAATTTAACAAAAATGATTTATTTTCCTAGAAAACAAGGTAAAAATATGAAAAATGACTTATGGTTTGTGAATCTAATCCAAAAATTAATCGCAGAATTTAAAAAGATAAGTCCTATCACTAAAAAAGTTCTAAATAAATCAAAGTTCGAACCCCGATGAAGTTCCAAGATGAAAGGCGATGACGTCTTCTATATCCTGTTTTGAGCTGTTGTGTCAACAGTTCCTTGTTGAATTTTATGAATCAAGAATAATATTCCGGCTTTAGAATTTCAAATAATTTCCAATAAATGTCTTTGTCCAAGAATTTTGATGAAGAAGAGCACTTGTATGTTTTCCAGAGAAATTAATTTCTAATTCCGAAAACTAGAAAAACTTAACTCAAACTGGTCACAACACAAAATACCTTTGAGCTCCGAAGGCATTAATTTACGACTGACTATTTCACTATAAAACTTCAGTTTTAGCCCCAGCTAAAACACAATTCAGACCCATTTGATGGGGTCACGTGATCACTTAGTCCGAGCGGCGCAAAAAAAAACTACAAGTCAATTATCACGTACTCTAGTATAGCCTTAGCTAAAAATCAATGATTCCCACACTGGAAATGAATTTTAAGAAAGTTGTTTACTCAAACCAACATGCAGGCCAAGTATGACCTTGATTACGACCAATGATTTTCACTCTGTGTTTACCAATTCTGAATCAAGGTCAGGAACTAGGTCAGCTAAAAATACAATGTAGCAACACTGGTTATTTACTAGAACAGAACTGAATTTTCTGGAAAAATGTCAAATCCATTGAACAAAGTTAACATTACAACAACATGTAATGAAATAAAAGTAAAATAAAAAAGAAATTTAAAACTAACATACAAGTAATTAAATTACATATACGTAACACTACTCATCTTGAATTTTCGATGTGTGCAACCACTTGGCCATATAAGTTGAATAGTTTCCTTATTTTCTATTTATACTATCTTTACATCACACATTTCCAAGGAAACAGACACGTTTCTTGAATCTGAAACCACGTGTCACATTCATTATATCTTGATATACACTTAAGTAGCAGACCAGTCTATAATGAAAGCAACTTGGCGCCAAATATTAAGCGAAATCAGCTTTATCAATGTGACTCCTGGATGTTATATGACTGAGAAATGTTAGAGAAGAGGTAATTTGTTACATTTAAATACATGTTGCATCAGGAAAGGGACAAAACTTTACAAATTTTTAAAGAGGAATTTAACAGTGATGTAATACAGCATTCAGAATTTGTGGACATGACTTTACGACCATTCAGCAAAAGTCAGACATGTAGACTAGTTAAAGTGAATGTTGTGTATAAATAATGTCTATAAATAATGTATCATTTTGTTATGTGTCTGTATTCTCGTACTAATCCACATGGATTTAGCCCATTTGTGACAAGAATTTTAACTATCTGCAGATCCAGGTAAGCAGCAAAAATAAAGGTAAGTTTTTCATACAGTTTTCTGTAATTATGGCATGTAATATATAGATTACTCTCTTTATGCTCAAATTAAAATTTTTGGCCACTTATATTAGTAATAATTATGCTTTTACCTCTCTGGGGGTTGGCATGTATGAACATACAACAGAGCAGTTTATGGGTACCAGGGAGATGTTTTATAAAATTCTGACAGCTTTGCTTTCAATCCCTGACATGCGTGCCCAAGGTAAAAGAGTTATCATGTGGCCAAGATATGGAGGAGCACCATATTGTGGTACATGGATGCCAAACCATTTCATTTCAGTGTGCAACACTGCAGAATTTCAGTTTCATCCTAAGAGTTCAATTTCACCTATTATTAGGTTTGATGTAAACAGCCTTTCTGATCATGAAGATCATGCAATGCAATCAGAACCAAACACTAGTACTTTTGACGCTAAGTATGCAAATACGAAAGAGTCGGGTGGAAGTGGCTATGATGATGATACTATTTTTAATGATGATAAATTATCACTAGTACCAAATCTGGAGAATTATGCACACAACGACTCTAAAAACACAGTCCCAGCTGACTATAATTTCCCACATCCTGATAATGCTAACAATTTGCAACATGACAATTCATGCAAGCCTATGACATATATCAGCATATTTTGAATACCAACAAGGTTTTGGAAGCGGTCCCTGATGGTAATAAGCCAAACACTTGGGTTTTGGTGAACAACCGTGAAAACATGAGGAGGTCCAACAAGATAAGTCAATATTATGACCACTGTGGAGTTTGGAACCATTCCAAAGGAAAATCATTTATTCAGATTGGAACCATTCCAAAGAAAAATCATTTAATTAGATTTGTGTCTTAAGTGATAATTTTAAGACAGTTTTCAAAAAGAATGACCAACGCTGTACCAAAATAAGCCTGGTAAAGTTTAATTTATACCAATATCGCCACAACCTGACTCATCTGAAATCTTTATGACACCATAGCAGTGAAAGTGAAAACAAAGAAACCCAAAACCGTTTCTGTTTAAATAAGAAAGATAATCCAATGTTTGGCCCTTTGGACACCAAGCTGATAAAAAATATCAAATATTGACAGAAGTGACAAAATAACCTGTTGCATTCAAACAATATAGCAGATGAAATTTTGCATGTGATAGCAATGTTAAACATGCACAAGTTAGTTCAACAGATTATTCATACCAAAGATAAAGTTCCTGCTATTATATGTTACACAAGTGAACAATATGTTACACAAGTGAACAAATGGATAACCAAAAGTACTTTGACTTTAAAATCTGGTATACCTGTTGTAAAAATGGAATAATGGTATCTTTCAGCATGGAAAATCTCAGTAGTACACAATTAATGAATTTAAATAAATAAACGACATATATTAATTTTGTTTTGTTTTATATCCCTCCTGGTTCCATACAACTTGCAGTTATAGATATGTGTACATATCGATGCAAGGATGGAAGTTATAATAAATCATTCTTTTTTTTTATAAATACATTTCTTTCTGTTCACTATTTATTTTTAATCTAAAATCACCAACAAAAACAACTTAGAACACCATCTGCTCTGTGTAATATCAAATAGCAATTTCTTATAGTATCACTATCACAGGTAAAAATGAACATTTAATATCATTGCCAATATAAAATATTTTTATTGGCTGTCATATCTGAAAGTGAACATTTAATATCACTGCCAATATAAAATATTTTTATTGGCTGTCATATCTGAAAGTGTTCTGTTGTTTTCTGTTTAGACACAAAACTCCTTACAAATGAAGAGTTACTTCCCATGGCAGCCCTTCAGTGTATTAATTATCCAGTTAAAGAAATACAAGACTATGTATTAAATACTTTTTTTGTTTCCTTAAGGTTTAAGAAGGGTGCCTAGTATAGAAATTTTTTTAGTGTTTTGGGGAGTATGGGGTGTTTTAAACAAGTCTAGAGGTGTTTAGCCAGACTGGTCAGAGCTATCAAAGTGGTGAATTATAACCAAACTCTATAATCATTTTGAATAATGATACAAAAATGATCTATTTTTCAGATTCTGAAGCATTATTTGACACACCAAACTAGTGAAAATACTTTTTTTAGACATCATAGGTACAATTTGATGTGTTCCGAGGTGAAAGGACACGCCCGAGATCTGCTTGTTGGTCATAAATGTATGAGAATCCAAATAGTGAATAACTGGTTATTAGAAACACCGAAATATGCTCATAAACCGAAATACACAATTATTTATATCTTTTGTGGGTATATAGTGGTGTACAGCCCTATATGATTTGTAATTGTTTTAATAATAATAATAATAAGCAAAGCAAACTTTTATTTAAGCAATTTTGATATGAATTATTTACTTTTTACCAATTTCTGGCGCAATCCATGTAATGACGTGACTGGGTAGTTACTCGATTGGACAGGTATGATAAATTGTGTATTGGTCTGCACATAAAATATAAGAGTGAGATTATGAATTTGAAAAACAAGAATGTGTATTTACATATTTTCGGTTGAAATATCATATACTTACATGCTTTAAGCTAAATAAAGACATAACATATATACAAAATAAAGTATGACCAAGTGACTTCATTACACAAAAGGAGCTATAAAAAGAAAAATGTAAATAATTCCTACACAAATCACTAAAATCAAATTTTATTTTGCTTTATTATCGTTATTCAAACACATACAAATTATAATACATTTATCTTCACGAGTATTATGGTTAAAAAAATGTGTTATTTGATTTTTTTAGTGTATTTCTTTAACTAGTAACCCGTGAATAATCAATTATAGGTATGTATAATCAAATTCTAAATGAAAAACGATAACCGAAACTGAAATAGTCGGTAGTGAACGCATACATGACCTGTATGACTATTGTTTTAGGTAAGCAGTATCTCGAGTTTTAAAAAAAATTATTATGATATGGCCTGGGTACGAAAACTCCAGCAGATTATTTTCAGTATTCAAGTCATGTGTTTCAAAGTGTTTACTGTAGAAAAGTTAATTTAATATGACTATAACAGAATACTGGTTACTGGTGAAGTGTTTATAACTCGAACTGTACACACATAAATGTGTTGTCTGCTCTAAAAGACATACAGATCACATCAAGAAATCAACAGCCTATATAGAAGTTTGTGTCTTCTATGGCAAAAGTTCTTTTATAAAGAAGTATTCTTTATATATGAACAAAATTAAAAATGATAGAAAACTATCATCGCGACAAAACAGTTAAAATATATACTATTTATGCCAAGTCTGTTAACTAAATTTGCAGTTTCTCTGCATGTTGGTAATTGTTTCATTATCCCGCCATAACGATCCATTTAAGCGGAAGTTGACTTCGTTATGTGTAGTTTTCAAGAAAGCACCTGATCAATGTAACGAAACGAACCTTGTTTTTCCGCCCTTACAGCTGTAAGGTAACGTTTGCTAACATGGTTTTATTAGCAATTTAACAGAGGTACCATTGTAATTATTTCTAATTTGTAGCTACTATTCCAAATATTCCATCATTTTGTTGTTGTTCTTCTTGTTTCCCCATCTATGACTGTGCCAGACATCAATTTTCATGCTCAATATGTAAAATTTGGCGCCAACTATATTTCATTTTTAATTAAGAAAAGGTTTATTTCAAGTGATGCGTAATCAAACTACACCAACGAATGAACTTTTGACACTATTCTACTTGGTAAATCTCATCCGTGGAATATACCCGTTGCTTGTACCACGACCAATCAGTGGTTTACTTTATGTAAACACGGGAAAGTACTGACGATGAAGCCGCGGTTTACAAATATAATGATGTGTATAAATAGATGTTAGAGAAATACTACTTATTATATTACAATATTAAGGAGTGTGGCTCAGAATATTTCAAACAAAATTTACCTACACAGTTGTAATTGATGGGCATAATAGTATAGCCTAATCATGTTTCTTCTGGCTATTTCAGTCGTATGTGTGTTGTACAGTATGTATTCAAACTGGCTGGCTACAAGAAACATTTTTTAGCCCACATGTTTTTAAAATAAAATCTGTGTATGCAATAGCATATACAAAATGTCGCTAACGACGTATCTTCAGCATCAATATTTTGTTATACGATTTTGATCGTCAATATTTCTAAAAATTCGTTTCATTTGTGTATTTTTTGTCAAATTGGTCCATTGGATTTTAACAAACATGGCGGGATACGATCAAGACTTACCGCAGATGCACATGAGGTTTGCAAATTTATTGTGTTCTCTTGGGCTCAATACCAACGACATTTCAAACATATGTTCAGTTTAAAAAGATCAATGTGTTTTTTTACATCTTTCAAGTAATTGAAGCATATTTTTAACGGTAATTAAGTTTTTATTGCATGATTTTGTTACTGAACAACACCATTTACATGACCGACATTGAGGTTCGCTAGCTACTTAGCGGAACTCATTTGATTGGCTGGCCTTATTGTAAGCATGGAACGAGTTGGCCAGCGGACCACTGCTAAGCTTTGCAATGAACAGCCATTAATTTGGCGACAAAGAGCAGTTTGCACTTGAAAACGCATCCCAAATATACGTGTGAGTCTACGTTACCAACATTTGCTAGGATGCAAACAATTTTGTGGGCTATGCTCGTAAATATGAATCGGGGGAAACACCCACTTTGCTACATCTAGTATTTTGTTACTAAACCTGATGTTTTTGTTAGGTTACTTTGTACTGCAAACGAGCTGTTTATAAGCACTAAAGCGGTCTCACCAACAGAACATTATCATTTTTGTCTACATTAGCAAGGTATGAAAAAGCTACAGACACAATCATAACATTTTCATATATCAGGATTTTAGTTGGTATGACATTATTGATAATGCCATAACTTACAGAATGTTAAATTTGTTGTAGCCACACAGGCTTTGTATGTGAGCACTTAAGGTTCACGATAATACATTCTTCATGGATTATTTTTGGGTATGTGACTTAAAAGGAGCACGGAGGAAGCAATGGTAATGAATTTCAGCTGCTGTATTACATTATGGTCATTACAAATACAGTTCAGTCATCATGGGTTCAAAGTTTTCATGTAACATAGTCCGAGTTTCCACTGATCCTTGCCACCCCATTTTTGATATTTGGACATTCATGTTGGGGGATAGGGTCAGAGTCCATTGCCTATTGAAAAGTTGGAATTGGTTGACACCATTTGGTGTCAGCATAGGGTAACCGCTTACTAGCCAGCCTATCAAACTTTAACGACCTTTCATCGAGATATACCTGCATTAAATCGATAGGAATATGATTTATTTTCTCAGATATTGTGAGTATAGCATTCATTATATCTTTAATCTGCTGACAGACTAGCCCAAACTATAGCGTTGATGAAATTTTACATGGAACTTGCCATTTGCATTCTAAGTCACTTGACTACACAAATCTCGCAACCTACATGTCAGTGACTTCAGAGTTCAAATAATCATATGATATCAACATTTAACCATTTCTAATGTTGCCATAGAAAAACAAATCAAACATATAAATGAAAGTCACATAATATTTGTAGAAAAATAAAAGAACATAAACTTCTAAAAATATTTATTCTGGAAACAACGACCAGAAATCGGTAAATTTTGCAGCAACTTGGAAAAAAACATTCAACAAGCGGAGAGCACAGGTCAACACGGTAGTCATATGATACCAACAAAATACATCGCTGACACGTGCTAAATACTTGATGAATCTAGTTCTCTCCACCTTGCTGCGATACCAACAGGTTTCTAGTCATTGTTCTCAGAATAAATATGCTGAGAATTAAGTGTGCATTATATTTATATAAAGATTACGTGACTTTTAATTAATATTTCCGAATTCTATGTACAACAACTTTCAAAATGGTTTATTGTTGATATCTTGTAACTATTGGACCTCTGATGTTATTGACATGTAGGTTGCAAGATTTGTGTAGTCATGTGACTCGGAATGCAAATGGCAAGTTCCATGTCAAATTTCATCAATGCTATAGTTGCATCTTGTCTCTCAGCAGATTAAAGATATAACGAATGCTACACTCGCTATTTCTGAGAAAATAAACCATATTCCTATAGATTTCATCCAGATATATCTCGATGAAAAGTCGTTAAAGTTTGCTTGGTCTGCTAGTAAGCGGCTACCCTATGCCGACACCAAATGGTGTCGGCAAATTCCAACTTTTCGATAGGCAATGGACTCTGACCCTACACCCCAACATAAATGTCCAAATATCAAAAATGGGCTGGCAAGGGTCAGAGGAAACTCGGACTACATGTAATCGTGCACAAAGAAAACATTTTTAGGCACAGGCTCAGGGCTGGTGACTACAAAAAAAATCACTAGCCCAGATTCAGATTCCACAAGCCCAACTAAATTAAATGCCTCGGTCCATTATGCGAGGTAACACTTTATCAACACAAATCAGCTGTTCAAAAAGCTTATTATTGTCTATCAATCAATAGTTCAATTAACTAATTGGAATGTTCAATTCAGCGTGTTGAATATGTTACATACAGGTGGTCTCTTATTTTGACAGACATGGTACACACAGCAGTGTCATATGTCAATGTTATTTGCCGTATGTAACAAGAGATAAATGCCTCCCCTTTTTTGCTGATGTGCTTCACAAAGTAAAACTCCTTTAGCCAAGCATGAGTTCTGAAATTTTCTTTGCTTGTTTTGTTTCCTAAATTGCCTTTTAAAAATTCACATTTGAACACTATACCAACACTTTGAATTACAGTCCTACCCGTTTATGTCGACATCCTCGGGCCCGAGGAAATATTGTCGACATAGGCGGATGTCGAGATAAGGGGGGGGGGCTGAAAAAAGATACCAGTTAAATTTGTCAGTAAGAGGTGACCTGTCATCATTGAGTAGCATTTACACTTTGAGAAAACAAACAATGCAAATTTTGATTACATGAAGACAAAACCAGTGTCAAATACACTTGTATATTGACAAATTACATTTTGGTTACCTTTATGTAATAAAATCCAGAATAAAATATTGCATCGGTCACATCCTGATACAAAAAACATTCACTATGATCACTGTCGGCAGAAGCACATGGTTGCATAGTTGTTATTTACACGCTTCGAGTACATGTACTTAAATTGGCCTAGATTTTGGTCAGTCTGTTCCCATCTTACTGAGGCTACCAAGGGGATGGGGCTATTCACAGGGAAATGGAAACCTGTCAACAAATTGGTTTAAACAGTACTTGTATTTAGTTAAAGAAGTCATCGTGAAAAGTACATAAAAGCGAACAAGAGATATGCGGCTGATATGATTAATGAAGGCATAATATTGTATACGTTGACACATGCTAATGAGATATTAAAAGAAAATGATTCTTACAATACAATATTGTAACAATGTCAGCTCAATACATTTAAAAATTTTCACAGACATCTTTGTGAGATGCCCCACCCTCAACTTCCCTTAACAGCCAGATATTTAGTTTCCAGAGACTGTAAATTTAATCTGCATTTACACTGCCATTGGTAACCATCATAAATAAAAATAAAGTTAAAAAGGAAGCTCTCACAGCACAATAAACCTGTTTTAATCACCGATCACTTTGGAAAATGCAAGAATCAGATCAGATTTCATTGCTTTTATTTAAGTCGCCGCAAGAGGCCAACTTTATAGGACCAAACAAAAGCCTGTTTTTGGGGTTTTTGTATCCGACTGCGACATTAAAGCCTGGCGGCAATATCAACTAATTGTTGAACAAAGTACAGGTCGGAACCGGCCACTTGCGAACATAAGTGATTAGGCGAGAAAATTAAAGCCTGGCAGCAAGATCAACTAATTGTTGAACAAAGTATGGGTCGGAACTGACAGCTGGTCGACATAAATGATCAGAAAACAAAGGATTTGTTCAAGCTGGGACCAAGGGCTTCTGTCGACATGTACGTTTATTTTTATCTCGACCTCGACATAAGCATGACAAATTTGGTAGTAATAGTAGACCAAGGGACCGGGACTTTGCTTTTTTGTCGAAATAGGCGGCTTGTCGACATAAATGATGTCGATATAAGTGGGTAGGACTGTATCATGCTTTTCATTTTATATATATGAGGTAATATCCGACTTCAAAGAAACGTTGGCGCCGTTCACAAACTTGTTGATAATCTTTAATATAGATGGCTTAAGCACTCTTATTCAAGGCAATGATAGGTAATAACTTTTGTTCACCTTTATTGGGTTGTTTCACTGCGTGATCCTTTTTACCTATGCAAATTAGTACAGTGGGTTCACTCATTGACAGCTTCAAATGCACCACACTAGCTATTGTGAACCAGTTAAGCAAACCATGCAATGGTGGTTTATACCTAACCTCTTTGCCTTTTAATTGTCTTTATTTAAACTTTTACATCAGCTCCAATCATGACTGCTTACCATTTATACACACCACATGTAACGGGCATATACTGAAGTGTTCATTTTTTATTCTATTTTCGAATATTATTGAAAATCATCTTTTTTTTAAATACAAGACTGTATCAGGGGTTTAGGGTGTAAAAATTGTGTTTTTAGCATGTCACTCCATGTTATGGCAGGTCACCATCTTGAAAATAAATTTCCGCATTTCATCAGCGCAATCAAAGCTTTCTCAGGTAAAATAGATTTTTTTTTTCAACAAGCCCAACACTCTCCTCAGTTAGAATACAGGAGGGGCTTGATTTGAAATTAGAGCCCCAGGTGTTGGACTATCATATCTTTTTAGCACTGATGTAAGATTAATCTTTCCATCCATCATGTAAGATTAATCTTTTCCACTACTGAACTATTCCCACCCATCTGCCAGTGAGAAATGATGTCCTTTAAGAAGTTGAGTGTACAGGATTATCATTTTCACTCCACCTGTGCACCAGCATCCTTCAAGGAACAGATAGTGCCTTTGCTGGACTTAAATATGAGTGGACAATAAAGCTAAATGTATGTGCTCATATTACTGTATGTAACAGTTAGTGTTTCCCACATACCATTTTTTTCCCAACAATGTCTTCATTTTTAGTTGCAAACTGAACTTTTTTGTGTCTTGCTTACAAAAATAGCTGTTCATGTCCATGACTTTATAAGCAGCAATACTTCTGCACCCAGGGCTTAGCCTATTCATTGTGTCCATTGATTAACATCACACTGAGATGTATAATGGAGGTCTTTGTTTATTTTAACTACTTGCAGCAGTGTAATCGTAATGTTTTTATGATCATAAGCAATACACAAAGAAAAAAATTTTTTAGACACAGGCCCAGGGCTGGTGACTTTAAAAAGTTCACAAGGCCTGACTCAAGTTCCACAAGCCTGACTCCATTTTCCATATGCCCAGAATATCCCCATTTTTAATATTATTTGTCACACAACATTGCAATTGCTGAACTTCAACTATAAATTCAGTAGGATTCAGTAGGAGGTTTGATGGTAATGCAGGTCATCAGTGTGCATCACTACACTATCTAGAGACTGATAGTATTGGTGTTCCAACTTCTGCTGGATATTCTGAGCAAATCCTGGTCAGAGCAGAGTTGTTCTGGATGAATGTTAGTTTAGTCAAAACACTATCTAATGCAGTCTGATCATGAGGTATGTTTGTCTTTATAGAAAAATGAACATACATCATATTTGGGACTGATCATTACATTGGGGAAGGGGAGATAATATTTTCAAGTTTAATGAGATACTACAGCAGTAATAAATGCTTCCATCTGGTACGGGTGGTAACACTATCAACACAAACCAACTGTGCAACCATGAGCATGTGCTTCTTACTGTCTTTCAGTCACTCTGTTTCATGGCTGAAATCATCCTGAAAAGCATAGGTCAATTAATATTATTTTAACAATATTAAGATAACAAATAATAATAAAGAGAACTAATCTGAATGTTCAATTCAGCATATGTTACATATAGATGGTGCTCCTATTTTGACAAACATTGTACACTCAGGAATGATGTATGTCGATATGTTGTTTGCAGTATGTGCAAGGAATTAAATGCCATGCTTCACAAACTTTGTCAATTAGGAGTTCAGAAATGTAGTTTTGCTGGGCCTTGCTGATAGCTATTTGCCTCCGAAATCGCCTTCAAAAAACTGAATGACACTTGAATACTATTCCAGCAACTGAAATAATTATGCCTTCCATTTTAAATATGCATTAAATCTGACTTCTGAGAAACATTGCTGCTGTTCACAAACTTGCTATTAATCTTTAATACAGATAGCTTAAATATTCTCATTCAAGGCAATGATATGTAATTACTTTTGTTCTCCTCCATGCATCTGTTTATTTACCTATATTGGGTTGTACCATATTGTGATCTTTACCTATGCAGATCAGCACAATGGGCTCATCCAGTGCAGTCTTCAAACACATCTCACTAGCTGTTGTCAGCCAAATACATAATATGTGAAATGGTGGTTTATACCAGACCACTTTTCCTTTTAATTGCTGCTATTTAAATGCCCAAAGGAAAGTTTTCAGCTCCAATCCATACTGTTTACCGTTTATACATGCCACATGTAATGGGCATATAATGAAATGATGGGTTTTTTCTTTCTATTTTTGAAGATCACTGAAAATTGGTTTTTTTAAAACAACTTTTTAGGGGTTTGGGAGTTTAAAAAATGGTGTTTTTATCATGACATGCTGTGTTATGTCAGGTATGTCAACATTTTGAAAATTTCTGCATTTCATCAGTTTAGTCCAAGTTTTCTCAGACAAATTAGATTTTTTTTCTATTTTCGACAAGCCTGATGGGCACCTCACTTAGAATACAGGAGGGGCCTGATCTGAAATTAGATGGACCCCACGCATTGGTCTATTGAATTTTTTTTTGCACTGATAAATAGTAATATACCTGTGCAGTGCCAGTCACTAATAAATTATCATCATGTTATCATGCGTAAAGAAGGTTTTTGTCAAGTGGAACTAAACTGCTTGCTGCAGCATGTACACTCACTTGATAATGTTTTCATACAGTTAAGTAGATATAATTAAAGTGATTGTAGCCATAGTTCATCCGAGGAGTTTAAAGCCAGCATGAAAGAAGAAGTATAAAGCGTATAAAATCAGTAAAATTAAGAAATTTCTGATAAGTTAACTATAATTGCTGCAATTAATGATTATTATTAGTATTACTATTGGTAAAATTTAAAAGTTTTGCCTGTCCCTAGTTGTTCTTTTAACTTCCTTTCAAAGCATTACTGCCACATGTATGTCCTGCTAAGAAGAGATGGGAGAGCAATAAAATCAATACTGAGTAAGACTATCAAGGATTTTCCTCCTATAACTGCAACATTTTGGATGGATACATATTAAACAGGATTTTTTAAAATGTAATTACAAATCATCTAGTCTCATAATTTCCTAATTTTACATTGTTGTTACTATTACTGGTAATATGAATGATGATGATAATAATAATAATAATAATAATAATAATAATAATAATAAATAGAACAATAACAATTCATGATGAAATAAGATGTCTTTGCAGTGTTGCACAGTGGATCCTCAAGGGAAGGTGACACTGCCAAACTCCCCCCAAATTTGAGAATGTTTTGGAGGAACAAATGAAAACATTAATACATAATGTGCTAATAGTGCTATAAAAATGAGATAATCTAATTTGCTTTGACACTTTTGCCACCTCAAGTGTGTCATATGCATTGTACTATATTTTCCTTTTAACACTTAATCATGCAATAAAAGTTATTTTAATGTGTTAAAGTAACTCGTGAAAACATAAATATCTGGTTAACCTTAAATGAGCTGCACTTTGGAATTTTCCCATTTGGATCATGCTTTCACCCATTTGGATCTTGTTTTCATTTAGCTATTGCGTACGCTCATAATCTGTGAACATTTATTTTAGTAAATACTCATTTTCTGAATTACTTTTCATTCCAAACTAACAAATTAATCATTATATGACAAATTGTACATTTGCATGTATTTAGTCTCATTTGTCATTACATCCACAAAATAAATTATATCTTTTTTGCCATAAGAGTGACCTCAGAAATATATTATTTTAACGACCGTTAAATGCTGTATATTCTCACTCAGCCTTCAGTGTTTTTCATGTCTAGATTTGTTGTTTTAAAATAGACATTCGTTGCCATCTTAGTTTGTATCACCTTCTGCAACTTTGGCCATTGCTAGCACAAAACGATGGGAATCCACCATTTGGCAAAGAAAATTGTTTCAGCTTAAGTGATATGTTTATTGAAAATGATTTGTATTATTCTTAAAAAAGTAAAATTTCAAAGTTGCATAAATTACATTGCATTAGACAATATTTATATTTTAGTTCAAATTCGTATAGTAATAATCTAAGTGTGTTATTTCAGTATATAATAAAAATAAATTTTAAAGCTGCTCGATAACTTACTCATGTACAAGGAAATTCGCTCCAAAAGATGCTAATGTATTTAGTATATAATCTTATCCTTATTAATTTTTTCTGGCTTATGGTCATGCTGTCATGGAAGTAAATTAATTAAAAATTAATAACAAAATCGTAAATAATTACTGTTTAGAAGTATACAGTTGTACCTAATAATTTTAAAGTTCTACTGTGTTCGTCAGATGGAATTTTGATCAATGATGTCTGGTGATGTAAACATGTAAATGCATGCTTAATATATCTGAAGATAATTATATGGAACCATTGTTTTTGTATTTCTTTGTTATTACATTTTTGTACCCCCACCCACCTTCTGCCCAGTGAGAAAGTAAAGAGTCACTCAAGTGTCTGAAAGATCGAGACGATACGTCATTGTTTTTGGAACAAGCCAACATTAAAGTGTAAATTTTCAAACTTTCAAATAATGCAGTCTGGGGTTAAGTGCTTTGTATACAAGAAAAATAATATACATCAAAGCCCGAAAGTTTGGGGATTCTACACCCATATTCTAGAAATGTTAATTTCTACATATATTTTTCAGTTTCAGTTCTTTTTTGTCCCCTTCAAGCCATAGATGGGACATGCTTTTTTACATACTTTTATGGAAACAAACATGGTGTAATTACCATCAGTTGTTTCCATATTCAGCTGATCGTACACATGACCACAAAAAAGTCTTTATACATCAAAGTTTTGTCTATGTTTCGGGAAAGGAATAAATCTAATTCCTCCGTTTAGACGATCTGCATATCTACAGTCAGAATTACAATGCTCCTACTGCCTTCTTTTCACCCTTATTGATCGAGAAAGCAAGAAATCATTGCAAAAAATTGTAAATCATTATCATAATCAATTCATTATTGCCACAAGCAGCTTGTCGGAGGAAAATGGCGGACGTAAGCAATGCCTGGAGGTGTGTCTAATTTATGCTCGCTGATTAGTTTAATTGATAAGCATGATTGACAAGTAATAGATTTATTTTGTTATTTTGACACAAAGACATACCCTATTAGGTGCACAGGGTCAAGATTGGGGGGGGTATGTGAAAAAATTTGATGCTCATTGTGCAACAGTGCCTATCTGAGCTTGAGATTCACACTTAAAGTGACCTTATTAGGGGGATAATTACCATGCCCTTTTAAGATTCTTAGGAAAACATAACAATAAATATATGTTTATGTATGTAGTACATGTATTTATGAAAGTACTATCTAATCCAGATTGGATAAAAGGGTGAAGATGAAGTGGCAGTCAGCTATGTTGATTGATGTATGTCTGTTCCAATATGACATAAATTTGACAATGGCCGGCGCAACCTTTTCATTTGTATATGCAAAAGAAATGTGGGTATTGTTTTGCTCAGCATGATATAGCCAGTAATGTGTTTATGTGCCCCTAACAGTGAAACCAAAAACGTGCTAATTGCATGCCATACATTAAACCTCAAGAACACAAACACAAATAAAGAATCTTGAATTGACTTTTATTTACCATATATACTCACATATAAGTTGACAAACTGCAAACAAAAAAGATCCTGATCTGCTTTTGTATAATGTATCTGCAGATAGGGTAATTTTTTACTGATTACACCCAACCAACTGCACACACCCAGATCTGCCAGTGCATTGTGCAGTGGCAGATCTTTCTGCAGTTTGCAGTTGCACTTGACTTATAAGTGAGTATATATGGTATTCATGTAGTTTATAAAGAAAATCGGCCAGTTGACAATATTTCCTGAAAATGTTTGGTGTTCCAATACAGTTCATGCTTTTTTGCTTTGAAAAGAGATTAGCAGAACTAGAGTCCTTCCATGGATCATCAGAGCCACATGTGGATTATATATCCACACTATCTGACGTTTAATATTGGTCATGGGTCACTCATACTGTATGGACATGCATGGCAAGTTGCTTTATTGTGTGGATCTGGAATGTGTTCCAGTTCCCTCCATGCATGAACCACATCTGTAATCTAACTGTGCAAGACATTGAACCCATGATGACAGCTGTTATAAAAAATATGTTTAAATTCTCACTGAGGCAAATTCAACATAAATTGACCAACTCCAAAACATCTACATTTACTGTTTTTAATCGAGCCCTTAAACATGTAAAGTTCAGGTTATTTGCCCATAACATCAGTGAGCACTATGGCTTGAGTACTTCAACACAGTTATGCTTTACTGTACAATTGCAAGGATTTGAAATTAGCTTTGACATGTTTAGGATGTCATTGATTTAGACTGAAAGTTTAGATGCAAACAAAAATAAACTTTTGGTTTTCATGGAATTTTGTTAAATATTCTCACCTCTTTGTAATTACCATAATGCAACCTTGGTAATACTAGAAATTTAATTTCATTACAGTGTAACATCAGTGCAGCAAATGGTTGATAAATAATGCAGCTTGGAATAACAAAAGGCTTTTGTGTTGACATGAAAAGTCATAAAAGTTTTCAAGGACCAGATCATTACACCAGATTTGTCAAAATACTTTTCTGTAAGACCTTGATAATGTTTACAAATAAAAAAAATGCATGATATTCATGGGTCAGGCTAGACTTAAATTTTAGGGAGAAGTGACTTCTCCTTTTGGTCAGAACAGGGAGAAGTGGGAGCTAAACAGGGAGAAATGGAAGCTAAACAGGGAGAAGTGAGACCAAAACAAGAAACGCGAGATATATATATATATATATATATATATATATAAAATTGCATTATCTTTTTTATGTGCTCTGTTTCTCAGTATGCTTTTAACAGTTTTAAGCAATACCTTATTTTCAAGTTGAAAAATATGTGTTTTATGTTTATTATCAACACATTTTGTACATGTATAAAAATTATTATATTCATACCCATTCTATTCATACTTGTAGTATATGTGTGTTTGGACTGAGATACATGCAGTGTATTTTGGCCATATGACTTAAAAAGCACAGGAGAAGTTATACATTGTAATTAATTTTAACTGATGGCAGTAACAAGATTAGAGTCTTGTAATTGCAAGTTGGTGAAGATGCTTAATAAACTACCACTTAATTATTTTATTTTATTTTCTACAAGTTTTGTGTAAAATTGCAGTAAAAAAAGATTTATAGCATTCTTTGAAACAACCCCTAATACATGTACATTAGGAATAAATGCACAAGCTACTTCAAAGCATACTCTTCGTCCAGATTTCCTTGTTCCCGATAAAACATTACTGTAACTATTCATAGACAACACACTGAAGCACTGAAGTCGATAGATAACTAAACTGGACCCTTTTTCCCCAAAACTAAAACATCCAAGAACACGTGTTGCACCATGCGAGTGCATCTATTTTTAGAAAGAGGGCTTTCCTTAATATAACTACTCACTTTCTTGCTTCATTACAAAAATTCATTAATAGGACTGCATATTTATGGTTATATTATTTGTCTACCAACTGGTAATAACGATGTGCATCGGTTAAATAGTATTTGCTTCACTATTATATATATCTTTTGTATTTTCACGAAAATTAATTACGATATGTCAGAAAACAACCTTGAAATTGCAGCATTGTTTCAAATTCCTTAAGAGATTGTAATGTGTTTCTGACCAACATTATTAAATATTAGGCTTAATCTCCTATCATATAATATTTAAAAAAATTTTATCATTATATTATATATTTTCCTGAATCTATTTGCCCAGTTATTTACGAATACAGACAGTTAATGAAGTGGTATATCATATACGCAGCGATGTCAGCCATTACAAGTTCATTTATGGTTTCAAACTGATTTTATAAAGAAAATACGCAACTACGGCCGTTAAAATCTCCATTTATAAAAAAAGAAATAAATTAGAAAACGTTCTTCACCGATCACATTTTTAAAAGCAAATTACTATTTGCATATTGATGCATTTCACCTTGGATTACATCAGTGCCAGAACTTACTGGCTACAGCGAGGGGGCATCTCAAAAGCCATAATCTACAGCCATTTTACGTCCGAAAAATCAGAGGGCGAAGTCATTTTTGCTTTCCTAACAGAAGAAGGCGAAGTTTACATTTCTCAGGCGACTTTTTTGCCCACTTCACCTGGTAGCATGACCCCTGATATTCATCGTCTACAAGCAAGATATCACAAAAACAAAATTACACAAATCTATGAAGCAGTAACATGATCAAGTCTTCCAGTCTCTATAAATGTTTATGACTGGGACATCTGAATTTTGAGAGAGCTTTACAGACTTGATAAACCAATGGAAAGATACTTGTAAACAATAATGTCATAATTTGGATAATAGCTACCTTTTCTAAATTTTACATGGAAATCGTATATCAAAGGCTTGGTAGTGCTCTTCTTTTAAAAGCAATCTTGTGATTTTTCAGCCCACTTCCCGCTCCACCTGAACAATTAATGGTTGCCATGGCATCTGTGGATCATGAAGAGGAAGTAGTGGAAGATGATGTTGAAATTATACCACCCAGCACTGAAGCTCAAACTCTGAAACCGCTTCAGCCACCTCCCATGCATTTTAGGTACCATATACACTCACTTATAAGCAGAGTCCAACTGCATCACATGTGATGGCAGATCAGGGTCTGTGCAGTTTGTTAGGAGTAATCATTAGACCAAAAAACAACAGACCCTGATCTGCCAACACGTGATGACAGATCAGGATCTATGTTTTTTTGCATTTTGGCCCAACTTATAAGTGAGGATATACAGTACAGTAGCAAATCAAGTATCTTTCTCATGAAAATTTCTAACATTGTGCTAGAGCCACATGACTACTCCTTGCAGTTTACTCACTGGCTTTATCTTACCACATATTGAACAATGAAACATTATATTCAGTTCTTTGTATACTGACTTTGTTATGAACCATTCTTTTTTATTTTTAATTTAGACTACCAGTTTAATTGTTGTTCAGAATTTGACTAACTTTGTTTGTCCCAGAGACAGGCATTTATCTCCCATTTCCACTGAATCATGTAACCTCTTCAGCAGGGGTCGGCAACCTACAGCACCTATGCCACAAGGTGGCACGTCAAGAGGTTTTGTGTGGCATGCGAAGGGCAGCCAAAAATCTTGATTTTAACAGTTTACTCTCTTACCAGTGGCACACTGTGTAAAATGGGTTGCCGACCCCAGCTCTTGTGTGTTAAAGTGCCTTCAGAACTAACAAAAACAAAACAAACTATATTGGATTCGCATAAGATCATTAGAGCTAAGGAAAATTTTAAAAAATTACTTTAGTCAGTTATATTGTGTGTAATTATTAACATCTTTTTATTTCTTATATTTGTTTTCTTTATTTTCTCTACTTTTACAATATACAAATTATGTATTTATGTTTATGTAATTACCTTTGATGCTAGATGGAGTTCTTTTGAAGAGCCCACATTAGTGGGAAGCAAGACAAAGCAGTCTCTTTCATGGAACCAGTTGTAGTGTCAACAGTTTGTTAATGTTTTGCTTACAGATTTTAACTTGTATATTATTTCCTAACTTCTTGAGAGATTCTCATCATGCTTGAGATCATTATGAAGCTAATTGAACTCATTCTGTGACATGTATTCTTGCCTCTTTGCCTTGGATGAAGAATCCAGTGAGAAAATTTGTGTTAGGGCTTTTACTCTATTGGTCATATACCTGAAGAGCTTATGGGATGGTCTGTCTTCTATTATCCACCCATCCATTAGCACAAGTTTGTCGTCACTATTCCTGAACTGGTTGGAGAATTGCCATGAGACTATACATGCATTCGCCCATGGCCTAGTTGGTCCAAAATGAAAATGGTGCCCCTTAGACGTTCAGTATGGCCACCAGACAAAATCTTATCACTACTCCTCCAGAATTAATGGTAATATCAACATGGGATTTTCACTAAAAGTCTTTTTATTGTGTCTAGTTGGTCCTAAATGAAAATGGTGGCCATCTGTCATCCAGTATAACTGCTACGGCATCCATCTTGAAAGTCTTGTTCCATCACCTATACAGATGGTCATATCAACATGAAATTTTCACTAAAAGACATCATATCTAGTTGGTCCTAAATGAAATGTGTGGCAACCTGACATCCGGTATGGCTGCAATTGCAGCCATCTTGAAAATCTTGTTATTGCAACTCCTCATGAATTGATGGTCATTTCAGCATGGGGTTGACACTAAAAGACTATTATGTCTAGTTGGTCCTAAATAAAAATGGTGCTGATCTGATGTCCATTGTGGCCACCATGATGGCTATCTTGGAAATCTTAAGGCAAACACTGAAATATTTGTTTCTTATTGTACTTATTTCAAAATTAGAGTAGCTAGGTTGGCTCTTTTTAACATATACATTTAATGTGATTTTTTTTAAATTTTATTTTATTATTGTTATTATTATTATTGTTTTTATTATTATTATTATTATCATTATTACCATGGGGGCAAAAAGTGCTATGGTCATTAATGAGAAACAGTGACAGTTGGCTGACTGGTAAAATACATTTTATTGTGGGGGTACCCTTATTGCTTCTACACCTACATGGATAGTAATATCAATATACGATTTTCACTAAAGACTTGTTATCATGTCTAGTTGGTCCTAAATGAACATGTTGCCAATCTGATGTCCAATATGGCCACCATCATGAAATTCATGTTATTGCTTCTTCTCCTTATTTAGTACCTTCCTGTGGCTCTTTTCCTAAATTCCCTTTTGATGGATTTGCCTCATGCTTGAGATGAATGAATTCACTGTTTTTGCATTTGGTCCATTGACTTTGGACTTGAGATGACTGAGAAAATGAACATTTGAATGGTTCATTTTATGTATTGACAGACCTCTGTGATTGTAGGGTTAAGGTCACAAAATTTACGTCATGGTTTTAATTAGTGTTTTTAATTTGCTTATATTTCCATAACTGCTTGATTGATTATCTTCGTACTTGGAGTAATTTGTTATAGTGCTAAGACAATTCAATCTGTGAGATGTGCTCTGACCAAATTGAACATGTGGTCAAGGACAAAGTCTTGAATTTGCATTCAGGTGTTGGTTACAGTTGTTCCATTTGCTTTTACTTTCTATACAGGATGATAGATTTTGTTCATTCTGTGGGCAAATCATTATGAAGTTCAACAAATTAACCTTGGGGTCAACAGTGCTCTTAGTTGAGCAGCGTCAACACATTATATATGGAAAAATTGACTAAATGGACTCAAGGATTGTTATAATGTTCCTCTTTGATGAAAATAGTGCTGATCGGACATCCATTATCTCCACAATGGCAGCCATTTTGCTTCTTCTCAACAGAATTTCTTGTTAACATGGGGTTTTGCCAGAAGACTTATTGTGAGGTCTAATTTCTGAGTGAAAATGGAGCCCATGTGACATCCAATGTGGCTGTGGAAGCCATTTTGAAAATCTTCTCAGTAGAAAGTCGTATCAACACGGTCTTTTCACCAGAAGAATTCTTGCAATGTCTACTTGGTCATAAATATGGTGTTGGTCTGACATATAGTATGGCCATCATGTAAACCTTGTTATTTTCACTCCTAGTGGTCATATTGACAACATTGTGGTAACATCCAGAATGTAGAATGATACAGATGGATGGCTAAGTGCAAAATTCAGGTGCATTTTGTGTACAAACATTGTTTCTTATTATATATTTATATAAGAAGCCATGTGTCCAAAACATACATGTTAATGCTGTGTTAAGTTTGTTAAGGGTAGAAAGTGCACACACCTTTATTCTCAAGGTGCAGAGCCACATCTGCTCATACCAGGGATGAGGAGTAGTTAAGTTTTCCTCAGCACAGTCAATTTGTATGAACTCATGACGAGAAAAGAGTGGTTTTCTCTTAGCTCTGTATCCCTATGAAGATCAAGATGCGGGTATGTATGGGGCACTGGCAGTTCAAGGCAGGAGAAGGTCTGTTGGGTTCACTCATACGAAAGTGTTGATCTTGAAAATATTAGTTTTACTGCTTCACTTAAATGGATGGACTGACGTAGCTATATGAAAGTTTTGTATTACATGTCTTGATGGACCTCCCAGTCTTATGTACATTATAACCACTCTGTTGACCATCTTGAAAATCTTGTTACTATTTCTGAACAGTGACATCGAGATCATGGGTTTTCATGAAAAAGTTTTTGGGGGGGAATGGGGTTTAGTTTTAATGGCACTTTTATCACACCATTGGCTACATCATGCTTCAGCAGTGGGAGCTAGGTGTCTTTTCCTAGTACAGTCCAAGGCAGCCAACCAGGACTGGCCACAGCAATTATCTTGATGCAAATAGTGCCAATCAAGAACATATTTTGCAAACATATTAACTCAGATGTAAGAAAATTATTTTGTCAAGAAATTTTGTATTTTGGAGTTTCTGAAGGATATCAGAGATGTTTTCATTACCCAGCAGTGAGTAAATATTAGTCTTATCTGTGATTCCTGAAAATTCTTTTTGGGCAGTAGTGCATCCATTTCAGAGACCCTTGTTACAAAATTACCACTATCCTCAATTTTGCTTTTGTAGAATAGACCCTCTCTTAATAATTTCAGTGCATATGCAATATTTACAGTCTTAGCAACATGTACTTGCTATTGGCCAAGTTAAACTCAAGCTTTGTTTTGTCATTTCAGAGGCGACCATACATATGATATTGCCCCAATGTATGAAGATGTCAGTCTTCCACCTGGCTGGCACAGGAAAGTTGTACAAAGAATGACAGGAAAATCTGCTGGGAAATACGATGTTTACTTGTTCAGGTTTGTTGTTTTAAATCATGTTCACAGGTCTTGAAAAAAGTTTGAATTGTCCTTTACATTCATGACACGAGAGGATACTTTTGCAATATTTATTTTTGGAAAATTCTATCCATCCGCTATATACTTTTTGTGAAGACAAGTGGACACATGCATTTTTTTAGCTGTGAGTCAACATGACATTATTACTAATGTATTCGAGGATATATATATATATATATATATATATATATATATATATATATATATATATATATATATATATATATATATATATACTGCATACTATTTCACTTGTTACAGGTACAGTACAACTTGTATGATTTTTCATTTTTTCACGCATTTCAATAGGGAATTAACCTCATTCATGCACATTGATGTTATATGAAACTTGGTTTGGAAGAATTAAATAAAAATAAACAAAACTTGTCTGTTAATATACAAGTACAATAATGTAGATAGCTCTGGGCTTGCTTTCTCTTTCTCTCCCTCAATAAAACTCCAGTTTGCTTCTCTTTGTCACATGTTTGCTAGGGTCATAAACATTCATTCATGTCCACTTGTCTACACCATGTCCTTTCCATGGTAGTGGTCTTAAACTCCATGAGAAAACATGGTGGGCAGAGCTGTTCTCCAAGAGAAGCCATGGTGATTTTTCTAAATCCTCTCCATGATCTCTCCATCCTCACCGTAGTGCATGGAGAAATGAAAAATCACTTAAGCTGTACTGTACAGTTCAGTCACAGTGATGTCATTTTTTAAATTTAAAATGCACAAATAGGGTACTAAAACTTAAAATTTTGAGAATTATGATATTTCATACTGTTATATACAGAATTCACCTCCACCTATCACCTCACTGCTGTTTGTTCACAGAGTTAGCTCACTTCTAAGTAAGCTATGTTATTCTGCCCCACATAGCTGGCATCTAAACAGATAAAAGTGTTCATGTATGTACAGACTCGTTGAATATCAACCATTCTTTTCTACCAGGTCCTAGGCAACAGTTTAGAGTTGATTTCATAGCACCTACCACCAGGGGTCGTAGGGTGGGGGCAAACTTTGTTCATTCTTGGTTTAGTTACTGCATATAGCTCAGGTTTTTTTGCACACTGTACAAGTATTGTTATACTTTGAATCATGAAACTTGTTGATGCATGATTATATACATTACATCTGTTTTGTACCTTGCAACAAAAGGTCATGCTGACCTAAATTTCACAGGTTGCTGTCTTAGGTTAAGTTTTGCATTAGCTCACAGCCAGAAAGGTTGTATATGTCCACAAGATTATGTTCTGTTCTCATTCATTGAGCAATAACTTTAGTTGTCCACCATATACAGTTATCATACTTTGTAGATGACTTGTACATGAGTAAGGAAGAACCATCTCGATTTTGGGCTGACATGTTGAACAGTTAAGGTCACTGCCTGACAGGGATACTGGTTTCCACACAAAAACTTTAGTTCTTCACCATCTGCAGTTATCATACTTTGTGGATAGCTTGCACTTGTTCTAAAGAAGAACCCAATTGATTTCATGGTCAAAATGTCAGATCAAAATCACTGTGACCGAATGAAGGAAAATGGTTTCCACACAATAACCTGTATACCAGATACATTGGTTCTTCAAACCTGCAGGGACCAAGCTTTGTGGATGGTTTGCACTTTGGAGGAAAGAATTCTATGAATTTCAGTTTCAAAAGGTAAATGTCAGTATCACACATAGTGATGGAAAAAAAACATTGTTTCCCCAAAATAACTAGTTCTCTACACTTACTAAGCTTCATAAGTAGTTTGCACTTGGTTTAAGGAGAAACCCTATGGAGTCACAAGGTCAAAGATGAAGGTCACTTTGACAGAAAGAACAAAACAATGGTTTACACACAGTAACATTAGTTCTACATCACAGACCTTGCCCAGACTTTGGGGATGGTGTGCACTTATGGTAAGGAAGCCTATTGATTCAAATGTCAAGGTCATACACACTGAAAGGAGAAAAATGGTTTCTACACACACATTTCAGTTATCTACATAGAGGATTATTAAACATTGGTGTATAAGAGGCCAGTGTTGTTAACACCATGTTTATGTACTGTTATGCCCAGCTTAACAGAGTTTGAAGAGAAGATGCTTCTTCATGAGTAATACCTTGCTTTTGTCAAAAGTAGGTGGCAGTGCCCCACATTTCATTTTATTTGGTGAAATGTGTTTTAAATTAAGTTCTGTTCTTGGTAGAGTTATCAAACTAAATGATCATATCCATGTCTAATAGTGCCACACCCATTGCTCAAAAGAAGGCCCTGTTGACCTACATTTCACATTTTATTTATCCATTTTAAAATTTTGCTTTTAACTCATGACCAGATAGGTTTATAGCACCCTGTATATATACAAGATTCATTAAACATGGAGAGGGGATGTATATTGATGAGTACTATGCCCTCTTTATCCTTACTCCTCCTGATTGGATGGTCATATCGACAAGGGGGTTTTCGTTAAAAGATTTTTTATGATGATTTGTTAGTTTTCTATGAAAAGGTGAAACAGGTGTTCATCTGACATACAATATTATTATGATTATTATTATTATTATTATTTTTATTAGAGGATAACTCAGTTTTCTTTGTAATTTGAACTCCATCAGCACCATTTGAGTGAGTGATTATGTTTGATTTGTGTTTTATAGGGATGAGTTGATGGCAGTAAGAGGTTCCATGATGATGAGTACCTTACATGGTGATTTTTACAAGGGCCTTAAGGGGACCTATCCCAGTGAAAAGCATTTTGAAATCATGCAGAATTCCCAACTTTAACAATTTCTTGGAACACATGTTCCCGATTGGTCATCCCCCAACTCCATAGCAAAGCTTCATTTCCAAAAATTCCTGAAAGTCCTAAATCTGGTGTCCGACTCTCCCATAACTAACAGTCTGTTACAATAAACAGTGCCGTGTTACCTGTACATATTGTCCAAACATCATTTTTATTCCGCAGCATGAATATGATTGTTGTATATAATGTTATCTGTGTTGAGCCTCCCATGTAAGAATGCAAGTTTCATATCCTAAATGCAGCCCTCAAGGGGGGAGCATCAAAGGTCACATTTTGATAGATAATGAAAAGTGCACATTTTTGTGATGGCTATTATATCTAGTTATTTAGATTACTAACTGTGCAGCTACACTGTTTATTACAAAAGCTAATTACTGCTTCATTATTTCTTCTGTTTTTTTTTCAGCCCTGAGGGTAAAAGGTTCCGTTCTAAGTCCGAGTTGATTCAGTACTTGGAACAGGAGGAAATCAGTTTAAACCCAGATGATTTTGACTTCACAGTGAGGGGAAAGCAACACACAAAGAAGGCAGCTGTCATGAAAAGACCTGTGGGGAAGCAACGAAAAAGCATTGATGAGAAGAAGAATAACTTGAAAAAGGAGACCACTCCAAAAGTTCAGAATAGGAGTCCTTCAAAATCTATGAAAAACAAGATAGAATCCAAAGTGAAAATTGTAAAAGACAAAGACCCAAAGGTTAAAAAAGCAGAAAAAATCAGAAAGGACTTAAGTAAAAAGCCCAAAAGTCCAAAGAAAGCAGTAAAATCATTAGTGCAAAAGTTAGTGGTGAAAATGAATTTTTCAACGCCAACAAAGCGAAGGGAGAGCAAAGAATCCAGTTCAAGTGCAGAAACTTCTCCAGAAAAGAGAAGGTCTTTACCAAAGAAAAAAACACCAGTGAAAGAAAAACTACAGAAGAAAGTGGTCAGTTCTAGGGGTGAAGATGGAATAAACACTAAACCCAACAGAGGAAAAAATATTGCCAAGAAAAGAGGGAGTTTGAAAAGAAAACTGGAAACAGATGAAAATTCTGCACTTAATGAATCTGCATCAGAAATGGTTGAATCGGAGGCTGAATCTGAAGAAACTAGACAGTATGCTGATGAATCCAGTTCAGAGTTAGATGAGGAAGATGAAGGAGAGGAAGAAGAGATGGAACAAGAAACAGTCTCACATCATTTTACAAAAATTTTGAAAAGCCATGATGCTGAGGACGAGGAGGAGGGTGAAGAGGCAGGTGAAATTGAGGAAGAGGACGATTTGGAAGATGACTATGAGATTGAAGAAGGTGAAGAGGAGGATGAAGTTGAAGAGGAAGTGGATGAGGCAGTTGAGGATGAGGAACTTGAAGGAAAAACTGATTTGAATGATGATGGAATAAGCTTTGAGGATTATCTCAAGCAACAGATTCATGTGAAAGGAATTGTGTTGGCAAAAGAGAATATTGAAGGAATTGAGTTCAAGGATGTAATTGGTGCTGAGATTGTGTATGGTAAATTGATGGATGACAAAGAATTTTCCAGGAACATTCAGGGA